>JAJOOR010019403.1:0-29295 GCA_036250505.1 Solanum acaule | reverse complement strand
TTTAATTTTAAAATACTAATTCCACTAATATTTGTAAATTGTAACTTCTAATATTTTATTGTTTTTTGTATTAAATCAAAAGTCAAAACAAAAGACTACATCACTATTTCAAGTTAAATTCTTTTAAAATATTTAAAATACAAATTTGAACTTTTCAAATTTGAAATTTTCAAATTTGAAATTTGAAATTTGAAACTTGAAATTTGAAATTTGAAATTTGAAAACTTAAGCATTTTTTATTAGCTAAAAATGTTATGGAAAACTAAATAAGCTAAAAATGTTATTGAAAACTAAATAAACTAAAAATGCTATTCAATAACATATAATTTCAATACAAATAAATAAACATATAAAAATAGAGTAAAATCCCACGTCCCGTCCCATCCCGTCCCGCCAAACTCCGTCCCATCCCGTATATATAGTGGGACGGGATGGGATGAATTTGTATCCCCCCTATCCCGGTCCCCCCAAAATCCTGGCCAATTGGTCCCCCGTCCAATCCCGTCCCCCTTCGTCCCGTCCCCTTGCCAGCCCTACCCTCGAGTCTCGTGGTTCTAGCACGGTTGGTTTTATTAGCTTATACTTATTTTTAAATTATTTTTGGATATATTTTATATGCTACAGTTTTGCTCATATTTTTATTATTGAACTTTTATTTGGTCTCAACCTAGATGCGTAACTACATTCTTGTTTTTGACATTTAATAGCTTCGAAGCATAACTGCTTTATTATCTCGAGTGTGTCACCTAATAGTCTATGTCTGACATCTTGATTTTAATAAAATAAAATACTTATTAGAATAATTTTGACAAGGTGCGTCACCACATTCTTGAATTTCTTTAAAGTGTTTCAAAAAAGATGTGTAACTACATTCTTAACTGAAACAAATATTTTTTAACATGCCTAAAATTCATTTAATGTTATAAGAAAATATTAGTTCTTTATGAATAAAATAAAACAAATCTAAACTTCTAGGATACAATATAAAATTTTGGATTATTTTTTATTTTTTATATTTTTTATTTACTCTTAAGTTAATGTTAAAATTAGACATACACATTATATTTTTATTTTTGAAACGACCCAAACCATCGTTATTAAGGAAAAGCAAAACTTCGGGAAATTACTGGGCCACTATCCCTCAGGGGGGGCTAGATGCCGCTAAGGCGGCCGCGCCACGATGGGGTAAGCTGGCGCCAGAGCGGGATAGGCGAGACAAAATGTAAATAACGTGAAATCTTATTTTCTCCTTCTTCCTAAAATACCTAGATTAGACGTAAATCACCCAGAAACCCTCCAAAAAGCTGCTCTAAGCTTGGGAAAGAAGGAGGAAGAGATTCTAGCATGAGGATGGCGATATCTTGCGGATTCTTGGCCAATTTCACCGCCATGTCGTCCAAAAAACCAGAAAATTATCTACAATTCCTCTGTGAATACTTGGCCCCCAAGTAGGCTAGGTTTTATTAATTGAGTAGCTATAAATCTGTGCCCACTGCGTAGTATAATGATAACCAATAGTAGGATTCATGCGTAGGCCTTCGTGCATCGAACAAAAGATGATTAAATCATAGGAAGAAGCCTTAAATGATGAACTAGGGCTAGAGATGGTCGAGTTATTGTTTTGGTGTCGTGTGTTGATGAATGCTTCATAGGCGATGGTTGTGATTTCATGTTGTGTGATATATGTTTGTTCTTGCTTCATTATGATATGTGTATGTATGTGAATGTTGCACTATGGGTCACACTACTTATAAAACGAGGATATATGAATGATGAATGTCATGAATCATGACTTGATTGTATGATTATGAGAATGTACCTTGTGATTGTAATTGTGGTTTGTTTAACGGATCGGGTGTTGCGTTCCAACACACTATCATTGGATCGGTTGCCACGTTCCGGCATAAATATATGAATCGGTTGCCATGTTCCGGCATAAGCATTGGATCGGGTACCACGTTCTGGTACGCTAACAGTTTGACTTTGGGTTCCATGAGAGGACCAATGACTTGACCTAATTGTATAACTTGAAATTTTGAAGTTGTGCGTTGTTCATACGTGATAAGTGCGGTTGCATTGCTCCTGAAGGGTAAATGATTATGATGACCTATTTATGTTTGTTCTACTATGTTGATTTAGCCCGTATGTATATCCTTGTTGATTGAACTGGGAAGGGTTTAAGGGTCGGCAATGTGTGAGGGGAAAGGTTGTCAGTATGTTTCAAGGGTGAGAAGTGGGGTAGTGTACATGATGGAAATACGTAGGTAGTTTCCTCTGTGAAAGAAAGGGATTCATGGTTGGTAGTTGGGAAGTCTTGATAAAAGGTGTCATGTGGCAGGGACTAGGTAAGATGAAGATAAGGCAAGGGTCTGTCGTGTGTGATGGTTCGTTCAAGGGAATGTGGCAGTTGCAATTGTAGACTCTTCTATGAGTTAGAATGGTTAGGTTATGATCAAGAGCCCAGTAAGAAGGTGGACTGAGATGAAGGTTAGTAGTAAGGGTGCCAGTGTAATTTTGAGGTATTCCAGATAGGGTAAAGGTGGAGAAGCGAGTGGTTAATCGCATATTCTTGCTAGTTATTTTCTTATGTTATGCGGTGGGCGTAGGGTTGACCGATGATGCCTACCAGTACGTGTGGTTTCGTACTGATACTACTCTTGCAATGCCTTTTTGACATAGTTTGGATGCAGGTCGGTGATGTCTCATTAGGTGAAAACGAAGAAATCTCCAACATCTTCTATTTTTTCCTTTCGTATGGTGGGAGCTGTGTCTTTTCATTATCATGTATGGTTTTGTACTCTTAGTATCTCTTGTACCTGTTTAAACTAGGTCTTTGGCAGTGTTAGTTACTTTACAAGTCTTAACCCAAAATTGTTTAAAAGTTCTTATTTATAAAACCACTATTATTTCATTTATTTCCATTTTTCTTTAATTTTCCACATGTTTTAAATATTGGGATATAAGGGTTCTCTTGCTTAGGTGTTAGGGTAGGTGCCCGCATGGCCCGGTGGATTGGGTCGTGACAAATTGGTATCAAAGCTCAGGTTATCGGTCTCCTTGTACAAGAGCAAAATGTGAACTAGACTCATGCGGATTGGTGTGTTGACGTCCATATCTAATCTTTAGGAACCTATGAAGCATTTTAGGAAGTCTTCCACCTTCTTTCTCTCCTTTCGTGCGCGTGTCTCTTGTGGTATGAGTTGAGTCCAATTAATATCTCCCAATTCCAATTGGTATCTCAACAAAGTGAATCGGACGTCGTGGTGACGACTGAGGGACCACAAGCAAAGCAAAATTGGAACTGAGAAGGTTCCAATTGATATCTAGCCCTAAGAGTTGCGTAATTGCATGGATGATGGGAAAGGGTTATCCATGGATGCGAACTAACTAATAATTTGGACTTATATGTGAATTGTATTTTGGAAACTGTGAATGCATGCTTTTGGTTGTCTAAATTAACTGTGAATGTGAAAGTTGTATTTGCTTGGATGTGATGATATGGTTAAATACAATAAATGCGTGTCCAAACTTGATATGTTTAATATGCTGGCCGAGTTGTTGAAAGTATGCAAGTTGTAGCTGCTTGAGTATCGTGAACCTCATTGTGGAAAGAAGGTCATGATCAAGTTCGACGCCAAGGTCTAGATAATTTACGAGGTGATTCGTAAGCAAAAATCTGGACGTGCTTGCACTGGACTGATAATCGTGTGAGTGTCTGGGTGTATCCTTGGGATGTTTGGGTTGTGGTGCCAAGTAATGAGAATGAGTTGGACTGTGTATCATTGAGATTAACTCTGGGTAGACATCGACTATCCAAGCTAAGGGGCGTACTCTAAAAATGCATGTGTTATTGTTACACCCCGAGCCTACACCCTGGGCGGGACTGACATTCGAGAACCATTGCTAGCTCCAAGCGAACGCTTGGCCTGACTTACTTACTTAACAGAAGACTTAAACATAGGAAAATATAACTCATGCGTAACTTAAGAAATAATAGTTTAGCCAAAATGGAAACTCAGTCTTTAAACAACATCTGAATGATAATGTAAAGACAACTAAACTACTAACTGTCTATGAAGCCTTTAAAACAAGGACGGATGTAGGGACAAGATCCCCGATCATCCTAACAATAAAATACTGAAAACAAAGTAAAATGATTCCTTCAGAATATAAGGAGGCTCACCAACAGACTCCGAGTGCTTAACTGGATCAATGAGGCGCTGCATGCTGATCTTGGTTACCTATGTCTGCATCATAATACGATGCAGGACAACTGGCATCAGTACATTGAATGTACGAGTATGCGAGTTGGAATGCTTAACACAACATAGGCTTGAAAGAAATCTGAAGAACTTACCTGGCTCAACTCAACTCGACATAAATGAACTCATTTCAATATAAAGCAGTTTAAAACAAGTGCAATATAAAGAAAAGTGTTTAAAAACATGATGCCAACTCTATGTGTATGCAAAGATACATATAACTCTGAGATGTACATAAAAAAATACAAATAATCTGATGTATATAGAAATACAAAATACTGTTGTGGGAGTTTCTCTAACCGACAACCATCACTTAAGAGCTATAGTGATGAGACAACAGTTTACCTCACGTTGCCAAAGACCATCCTATACCTTGCCGGGGGTATAGAACCTAACTCACTAAGTGGATCCACTAGTCTATGCTAAAAAGCATTAAATGATTCATCTAAAAAGTATGATTCTTTTCTACCCATGATGGCTACATGGTTTATGGGGGCTGTGAGTTGTCTGAACTCTCCCCCATATCGATGCTCAATAATACTCCCAAAATACGATATTAGCTCTTTATGTTTAAAAACATACTTCTTTCTGTGATTTGAGATAATTGCTCAAAAACTTAGCTCAAAGGCTATATTGGAAATCAAAGTTTCCCCTCTTGCTTAATTTTGAAAGCATTTATTCTTTTTTGAAAACTAGCTCAAAGGCTCTTTGGAAATCAAGGTTTCCTTTCTTGTTTAAATATGAAAACATTTTAAACTCTCTGGGAATACATAGTCCCCATATACTTTTGAAGAAGTGAACTTCAACTTTACTCTTTACTGAACTCAAAACTTAAGTCTTAAAACAAAGTTAAAACGTTTGCAAAAAGACTTTTGGAAAACTTTATGAACCTCTCTTAACTTGACTCTTAACTGCTCTTGACTTGACTCTTAACTTTCCTTGAATTGAATTTATGGATTCAAGGATCGTGATTTGTGAAAGGAAAGATCTCATAATGTTTCGGAATGAATTTAGATAGCTAAACATGAAAAAAGACCAAAAACAATATCTGAGGGTGGGTCTGTGACGCGGAGAAACATTTAAATTTTGGTTTCAAAAACTTTTGAGGCAGAACGGTCCGTGTCCGCTCCACGACATGAAACAACTATTCCCAAAATTGGGGACTAGCTCCGCGACGCGCCATCACTACCCAGATTTGTCTGACTAAATTTCTTATTCGTTTTCCAACTCTAAACCCTCTAAACTCCATGGTTTCTTTCCCCAAACACCTAGAATCTATTTTATGTTCAAAGTACATCAGATTCTAATCAAAATCAAACCTAAATTCACGGATTCGAATCAAACAACTCCTCAACGAATCAAGAATTTAATAGAACTTCAACAAACCCATCAAGAACTCAATTTCTAATTTTCAAGAACTTAAATTCACCGAAATAAATCATGATTGGCGCGTGGGTGAGCTATCCCAACTCTATGTGATATCACATACCTTGTAGGGATCACCTCGACGAAATTCACAAGCTAATCTCGACGAATCTTGACGATTTCCTTGTTTCTCCTTCTCTTTTCTCCTTTTCTTTCCTCTTCTCTAAAACCCTAACTCTATTCCAAAAGCGTAAAATTGACCAAGTTCAATTTAGACCCTTAGTTAATTCACTAAAATGAATTTAATTAATTGGATAAGGTAAAGACTGAAATACCCTTCAAAAATCCGAATTGGACATTTCCTTATTTGAATAACCCAACTTCCAATGGGAGTATCTCTCTCATACGAACTCGAAATCGAGCAAACTTGGCGGCATTGGAAATATCATTCCAAGATATTTCCTACAATATCTGGAAGTGCTCGTAACTCTTCCTGAGCTAGAAGTTATGGCCATTTGAAGTTGACCTCAACTCAACTTTTCTTAACTTAAACAAATTTCCAGATTTTCATTCTTTCCAAAAATGACTATTTCCAATTATTAGCTTCTTCCTAGTTACTTCAAATTATGAGATGTTACAGTTATAGTTGGGGGAACCTTGGGGAGAAATTAGGAAAGAAAAGAACCCCAAAAAATTTGTTGGAAGGGGTTCTGTTCCCGTTATGGCCGTTGGGGCGGGATCTTCCCCACCAAGACGAGGCCGCCAGTGCGGGATTCCTCCTGCCAGTGTGGGGAAGGGCGAGACAGAATCTCAGCCCTGTCTTCCCTATTTTTCCTAGTCATAAATTTACACCCCGAATGGTATCCGAACTAACCCCTACAAGTCAATCAGTGTTCAACAATCAATAATAGATTATAAAACTTAGTAATTGATTATGTACTACAAAATCAAGAGAAACCCAGCATCCACGTGCCAAAAAAACATAAGAAATGGCAAAAAGATATAATAAAAGTTTTGTCTAAATTATAAGCCCAAGAAGGGCGAAGGACCAAATCAAGGACTCTGGGACTAGGAGGTGTCCACATCAGAGTCTAGATCCTCTGGGGGCACAAGGCTATTCACGGCCTCATCCATGAAAGTGAAATGCTGGAAATCTCCCTTTTCGACTCGGGGAATCTCCTGTTCGGGACCAACGCAGGTGAACATAATCTTCATAGCCTTCCATATCCGGACCATCAGACAATCCCTCTCTAGACCCTTCCTCCTCTCCTGGCGCAGCTCGCGGCGGAGCATCTCAACTTTTAAGGCAGTGCTGGGTGGAATCGGAGTGGTGTCAACAAATGAACACCCAATCTCCTCTGGACAGTCGCCAGGTCCTCCTCTACCCGTGCACCTAGGAGTGGGGGCAGGGACAAGTGTTGTTGCCTCCCTCGTCGTCCAACTCCGTAGCCGCCTGACTTCTGCTGGCCCGACCTGTCCTCCTCTTCTTTCTCCTAGAGGTAAAACCCTACCTAATTAAAAGAGGGTGAAATGGGGGGATCCATGGGAAGTACCTCATCAGCGTTTAGGAGTGGCACCCCCGCCTGCTTGCATAGCGTTGTCACTAGTCCCGGTAGGAAAAAGGCCTTCTTGTTGCCTCGATAGAACATTTTCCATTCGGAGATGATCTGTGCCCCTATATTTAGCTCGATGCCCTGTATAGCACATTCCACAATCAACCCGAGAAAATGTCACATCGGTGCGATTGCCCGACGGGCGGATCCTCCTAGTAACCAAGTATAGCCACCTCTTAGTATACGGTGACCAGTCTGCACTAGTGATGCCCTCTGTAGTAGCCCAGTAGCCTAGTAGACCTAGTCTCATCGCGCATGCTCGATCATGGTGTCCTTCAACCAGCCCAGATCCATCTCTCTCAGCTTGGCCTCATATTTTGCGTTTAAGATATCGGGAACATCTAATGCCTCATTGATGGCAGTGGCATTCAGGAGGATATCCACTCCCCAAATACGAATGAAAGAATGAGGGTCCTCTTATCAAACAGCTTGGTGAGCCTCTGTTATTGGGCCCAGCTAAATTCCATAAGTCGAGCATGAAAGACAGACGCCTTCTCCTCCAAATTCAGTAAATGGAAACCCCATTCGCAACAGAATTTAGTGTTCCGATAGTCATGGTACCATTCCCAACTAGCAGCATCAAGAAATCGGGCGAAAGACAGATATTCCTCGTTAAGACGAGCCATTTGGTAAAGCCTGCAAAAGTTTGAAAATATCACGATAGAAATAGATAATTTAAGGTTGGAAAGGGAAGAGAGAAATTTTTGAGTTAGTTGGACTAGGCAACTGTTTCCCTCGGGTTCCACCACAGCAGCTAAAATCCCGGCAGAGTGGGATTATGGAAGCCGCCACAGCAGGATGAAGGTTGCCAGAGCGGCCTTCATCTGGGACGAACACCAGGCGCGATCATGGCACCCTTCGTCCCAAAAATCCCCATTTTTCACAGAATTTCAACAGATTAGAGCCTATAAAGTACCCTAGTACCTAAATATGCTATTATTTCGGCAAAATAACCCCTAAATACCCCCAAATTTGAGTTTTAAACAAATAGACTTTTTAACTTCTCCCAACTTTTTTGGTATCGAATTAACTAGTCTTTTATGAAATCCTTACGCCCAAGAAGTTGTAGAGACGTTAGGGACGTAAGGGGAGTGACCATGCTACGTTTTTCTATCAAACTAGCAACCTATGTTTGACTTTTCGAATAACTACCCTAAAACCGTTTCTAATCAGTTAGGTAACAACATGCAATCGTTGTTAATCAAGCATTGAAGTAAAAAGTGTAATTAGCGAGAAACTTACCTGAGAAATGACTTTCGGAGCAAGTGAAACGAGAGGGTTTTGGGAGAGTTTGAGTAAGGAAAAAGGGAGAAATGAGGAAACCATTCCTCATTCCCCCTTTACTGTTTTTCGATCTCCCACTTTAGCAAAAATATCCTCGCCATAGCGGCCCCACCTCAGCGGAATGGTTGCCATCCTGGCGAGGTCAAGCTGTGAAAATTGGACGTGTTCCTTCTTTGTATGTGCCTCAAATTCCATCTGGTCCTTTGAGTATAGTACCTTTAGTGTGCCAAATATTTGAAAAGTTACCTTCTGTCGTGGTGCCGTAATGGGCCAGATCATTAGTTAAAGTACTCCAAAATAGGGCATGTAATGATCCATGCACTAGTTGTTCGGGGACGAACGAAGGGTAAATTGGTATCTACTGTAATGACCTGAACCGTCGTCATTAAGGAAAAGAACCTTCGAGAAATTATTGGGCCACTGTCCCGCTAGGAGGGGCTAGATGCTGCTAGGGCGGCGGTGCCCGACGGGGTAAGATGGCGCCAGAGCGGAATAGGCGAGACAGAATGTAAATAACACGAAATCTTATTTTCTCCTTTCTAAAATACCTAGATTAGACTTAAATCACCCAGAAATCTTCTAAAAAGCTGCTCCAAGCTTGGGAAAGAAGGAGAAAGAGATTCTAGCGTGAGGATGGCGATAGCTTATGGATTTTTGGCCAATTTCACCGTCATGTCGTTCGAAAAACCAGAAAATTATGGACAATTCCTCTGTGAATACTTGGCGCCCAGGTAGGCTAGGTTTTATTAATTGAGTAGTTATAAATTTGTGCCCACTGCGTAGTACAACGATAACCAATGGTAGGATTCATGTGTAGGCCTTCGTGCATCGAACCAAAGACGATTAAATCATTGGAAAAAGCCTTAGATGATGAACTAGGGCTACAGATGGTCAAGTTACTATTTTGGTGTCGTGCGTTGATGAATGCTTCATAGGCGATGGTTGTGATTTCATGTTGTATGATATATGTTTGTTCTTACTTCATTATGATACGTGTATGTGTGTGAATATTGCCCTATGGATCACACTACTTGTAAAACGAGGATAGATGAATGTTATGAATCATGACTTGATTGTATGATTATGAGAATGTACCTTGTGATTGTAATTGTGGTTTGTTGAATGGATCGGGTGTTATGTTCCGACACACTAACATTGCATCGGTTGCCACGTTTCGACAAAAATATATGGATCGGTTGCCACGTTTCGGCATAAACATTGGATCGAGTACCACCTTCCGATATGCTAACTATTTGGGTTTGGATTTCATGAGAGGACCAATGACTTGACCTAATTGTATAACTTGAAATTGTGAAGTTGTGCGTTGTTCATACGTGATAAGTGCGATTGCATTGCTCCTAAAGGGTAAATGATTATGATGACCTATTTATGTTTGTTCTACTATGTTGATTTAACCCTTATGTATCTCCTTGTTGATTGAACTGGGAAGGGTTCAAGGGTTGGCAATGTGTAAGGGGAAAGGTTATCCGTGTGTTGCGAGGGTGAGAAGTAGGGTAGTATACATGATGGAAATACTTAGGTAGTTTCCTCTGTGAAAGAAAGGGATTAGTGGTTGGTAGTTGGGAAGTCTTGATAAAAGGTGTCATGTGGCAGGGACTGGGTAAGATGAAGATAAGGCATGGGTCTGTTGTGTGTGATTGTTCGTTCAAGGGAATGTGGCAGTTGCAATTGTGGACACTTCTATGGGTTAAAATGGTTAGGTTATGATCAAGAGCCTAGTAAATAAGTGGATTGAGATGGAGGTTAGTAGTAAGGGTGCCAGTGTAATTTTGAGGTATTCCAGAGAGGGTAAAGGTGGAGAAGCGAGTGGTTAATCGCATATTCTTACTAGTTGTTTTCTTATGTTATGCGGTGGGAGTCGGGTTGACCGATGATGCCTACCAGTACATGTGGTTTTGTACTGATACTACTCTTGCTATGCCTTTTTGGCATAGTCTGGATGCAGGTCGGTGATGTCTCATTAGGTGAAGACGAAGAAATCTCCAGCAGCTTCTATTCTTTCCTTTCACATGGTGGGAGCTGTGTCTTTTCATTATCATGTCTGGTTTTGTACTCTTAGTAGCTCTTGTACCTGTTTAGAGTAGGTCCTTAGGGGTGTTAGTTACTTTACAAGTCTTAACCCAAAAATGTTTAAAAGTTCTTATTTACGAAACCTTGTTATTTCATTTATTTCCATCTTTCTTTAATTTTCCGCATGTTTTAAATATTGGGATATGAGGATTCTCCTACTTAGGTGTTAGGGTAGGTGCACGCATGACCAGGTGGGTTAGGTTGTGACAATTTTAATCTTAAAGTTAATGGCAAAATTAAGCATACACATTCTAATCAAACAAAACAACAACGAGTTGTAAAAAATAAAACTCATTTTTTGTTTGATAAAATAAAATAACAATAATTTATTTATTTATTATTAGCCTAACTATACCTACTTTATCATTATTATCTAAATCAAGATAAAAACAATGTTATGACCCGTTCATTTTTAAAAGATCACAACTAACAAATAAAAATAAAAAATAAAAAAATAATAATCATCGATTAAAGCTACCTTCATTCATGAAATAGAGATATAACAACTACCAAATTAATCATTTCAATCAAATTCATGAATGAAACAAAATATAAGAAAGCTTGTCATAAAATTACATCAAATTCCATAAATAAATTAAAGAGATAAGGAAAAGTTGAATATCGCAAAATCTTGACCGAAGCTCAATTAGAAAACCCACAAATTTTTGTAGGTTGTTTGTGATGGTATATGTATTTGTGTTGATATGAAAATAATGGGTAAAGAAGAAAAGATGTGAATGTATGATTATTCTTTGAAAGAGAAATAAAATGAAATGGGAGTGTTTTTTTTTTCTTTTTTCTCGTGTACTGTGTGCAGCGTGTGTGTGCAGATTGTGTTTGTATTGCTTTTTCTTGCTGATTTTTCTTTTTTTTGTTTTGTGTTGCCGTGCGTGAGTGTGTGTTGTGTGTTGTGTGTTGGTAGTGGTGAGGGTGTTGGGCGTGTGTTGCTTTTTTTTTCTTTCTCTTTTTTGTTTTTGCTGTTGCTTCGTATGAGTATCTATGTGGGTAGTGTAGGTAGTGAATGTATATAGGAAGGGTTGTGGGATCTGATGGTATGTGGGGGTGAGGGAGTAGTGTGGTACGTGTGTGTGGTGTGTGTTGTGTGGAGTGGGAAATGTGGGTAGAGGTTTAGGGGGTAATGAGTAGTGGGGTAAATTATTATTTATTAAAATAATTAATATGATATAATATAATATAATATTATTTAGTTTATTTTTAAACTAACAAAAATTGAGTAGCTAATAATAAATTATAAATAAAAAATATTAGTTTATTTATTAAACTAAAATAAAAATAAAATATTTTTTTTTGTTATTTTCAAATAAACTCACTAAAATAAGACAAAATTAAAATATCTAACTTAGACATAAAAGAAACATTTAAGGAATAAAAAATATTGCAAAACCTTATGTTCAAGTGAATTTAAAAAGGAAAAAAAATACAAGAATAATTTAGGAATACAATAAATTTGAAGAGAAAAATAATATTATATACATATATATATACACACACTAGGGGAGTTTCTTAATCAAAGAATTAACAACAGACATTTTTGGATCAAACTATTAATTAAGGACATTTTGTTCAATTTCACATAGTTTAAAAATATTTTAAATCTTTTTTTAATTTCTCAATAATACACGAAATATGGGGCCCCAAAGTTAAGAGGCCTAAAGCACGTAATTATTAGGGTAACATACATAAATCACATTAGTTTATGAGCTAATTACTTAGATTCACACTAGTTTGCAATATTACGAATCTTACTAGATTTTGGATTCTGAATACATATATTTGACGCGTCTAGATACATCCAGATACATATATTTTGGATATATAGTGTAATTTATTCTAGATACACTGTATCAGGTGGATTCTCATGTATCCGACTCTCGTTGCTCGCCTCTCATCTATCTTGCTCGTCATTCTCCTATTTCCATGTATCTGGTATCCCGAATATATGGTGTGATTCATATGTATTTGAAGATCTCGCCTCCCTCACATTTAGTTGGCCTCTCTCCTTTTCTTGATCACCTCTCTCCCTATTTTGGTGTATCTAGTAGCAAAAAATATATGCATCTATGTTTATCTGACTTGAAATCATATATGAAAATTAATAATTAGTGGAATAATATGTAATTATTTCAAACTATAAGAAGAGTTAACGAATATGATAGAAATGTTTGTCTAAATTGATAGTTTTTCCTAATAATTCTAACCTTACCGGTAAAATGTGGGACCCCAAAATGTTAGGCGAGGGCGAAAGCCTAATGTCACGGACTTAGAGTCTCACTAATACTCCATGCGGTACTTGACAACTTACTCACGAATCTTTAACGATCTTGTAAGCTCAAGTAAACCCTTTGAAACTAAGATCGCTAAGAGAATGAAAGAAAGACTACGAGAGCTTTTAGGAAATGGCTTTGTATTGCTAGCAAGATTGCTTACAACTTGTTGGATGTCTTTCCAAATGAGAGACCCTCTATTTACAAGTCCCTACATATTTACACTTTAGTCCCTATTCTAGATTTCTCTCCAACTCTAGAGAGTTCTAAAGCCTTCCTGAAAAATATCTAGGGAGTTCTAGAGTATTCCGTTAACCTCTCCACAACTCTAGATTCTTCTCCCTTATTCTGACGTTGAATTTGAGTAGCAAAGTCGCGGGACATGACACTAAGCTCCATTGGCCTTACCCAAAAGTTGGCATAGGTGCCCGTGCTAGCATGAGTCCAATATCTTAGTTTTTTTATATTTTAATTTATGTGATATACTTATAATTTAGAAAGTTGATTAAATTTTAATATGATTTTTAGATATTTGAGTTGTTAATTACTTTTTGTTTGCGCAAATTTATTGTGAAGAAGTTCATTAAGATGTCCATAATTAAAGTATTTTTCGTCATCAATCGTTGATATTTTACTCAAAATAGTTACAAGATATAAACAAATATTACCGACATTCAAAATAATAAAGCAATAACTAAATAATATGAATTTAAAACTAAAAGTCATAGCTAAAACGGATTTCATAATTTCAATAAAATTATACACTAATTAAATTAAAGTCGAACAAAAGAAGTAATTTTTTAAAAATATTTTTCTGAAACACGTTGAAAGTCATAGCTAAAACGGATTTCATAATTTCGAAAAACATATACACTAGTTAAATTAAAGTAGAACAAAATAAATATTTTTTTTATTTTTTTCTGAAACACGCTGAAGCAGGCACGTCGACGAAGACGTGGCTGCTTCTGCGCGAACTCTCTGTTATATAATAAGAGAATATATATGATTGATACCACAAAATATGATTATTATAGTAACATATTGTTGTAGATTATGTCTATTACGGAGAGATATGACTATACTCCCTACGTCTCAATTTCTTTGATGATATTTGATAGTATACAAAAATTAAGAAAGAAAGGAGAAATTTTGAAATTTGTGGTATAAAACAAATTATAATATTTGTGGTGTACTAATAAATTATAATATTTTTTATATTTAGTAAATTGGGATGTTTCAAAATTAATTTATTACTAAATATAAAAATATGTTATTCATTTTTTATGAAATTTCAAAAACAGCTAGAAACATAATGAGATTACTTAGCTATATTTTGTTTAATTACGACTGATAGCTATATGTTACGAGGAGGAGAGAGGATAGCGAGATTGGAGAGAAAGTAGTAAGGCAAGCCAGATTTGAGATAGACATGAGTAGGGGTGTTCAAAAACCGAACCGACCAATAAATCGAACCGAAAAAATGTTATTGGGTTATTGATTCGGTTTCGATTTTTACTATTGGGTTATTGGGTAAATCGATAACCCAATAAGATGGTAATAATTTACTACTTTACCCGTCCTAAATATTAATTATCAATAATTTAATATATAACTAGACACTATAACTATATCAACTTATTAGTACTCTACCCACTTCACACTAAGCCGCTTTACTAATCTTTACTGTTTACTCAAAACCTAAAGAATAAAGTAAGGGTTCACAATTATAGCTATTTGATTTTAGTTTTAGTTTTAGTCTTGTTGGACTTTTGATTTTAGTTTTAGTTTGTAATTGTAGGTTGTAGCTATTGCAAGTTTGTAAATGTCTGTAATTTGATTAACATAAGAAATTTCACACTATATTTCGGCGGTGACATGTAAATTATAATTATAGCCTTCGGACTATATTTTCTGTTATTGATGCAATTTCTCATTATCTTTCTTGTTTCACTATATCAAAGCATTTAGAAAAGTGAGAAGTCATATAATATTTTACGAACATTTTCTTATTGGGTAAATCGAAAATCGAACCAATAACGATAAAAAATCGATAAACCGAAAACCAATAAAAAATATTTTTATTGGTTTGTTATTAGATTAGCATATTTAAAAATTGAAAACCGATAAGCCGAACCGATAATACATAAAATCGAACCAAACCGACCGATGCACACCCTTAGACATGAGAGAAATACAATTGATTTGTATATCTGATTGTTAATTGTATCACGAATACAGTTGATATAATTGATTTGTATTAAAAACTAGTTTCTAGAAGGAGGAGAGAGACGAACGAAACTGGGAGAGGTAGGAAAGAGGCGAGCGTGATCTGAGAGAGAGAGAGAGAGAGAGCAGATATATATTATTGATTTGTATATCTGTATATCTGATCGATAATTGTATCATGAATACACTTGATTTTTATAAAAGACTATTGTATTCATTTAGTTGATGCAAATATATTGTATCATGTATATTCACAAATAAAATTTGTATTGGCATTTGTATCATGAATATAATTGATTTGTATTAATGAATATAATTATATCAAAGACTATTATATTCAATTCATTGATGCAAGTTTTTTATATCATGTATATTAACGCATACAATTTGTATCGACGAATAAAATTGTATAAACAAATATAATTATATTGTTGTTGTAATTCGTAACAAATTATATTTGTATTCACGTGCATTTGTATTCATCTGTTGCCTTGTGATTGTATTTATGTATTACCATGTGTGTTTGTGCTAGAATTTGTATTTGTATTGATGGGGAATGAGAGAACATGAAGTTTGTAGTTTTGATGATTGACAAAGAGTCTTAATGGTATATAATTTTGATGATTGACAGAGAGTCTTGATGTGTGACGAAGCATTGTTTATCATCATCAAAAAGGGGGGAAATGTTGGGAAGAAGGAGAACATATAAAGTAATTTTGATGATTGATAAAGTGAACATGGTTCACTACTTGTTGTCTTATGTGTAATGGTTCTCACACGTGACTACAGTCAACATGTATAAATATGAGAGATTGCAGCAAAGAAGAAAAAATACAGAAATAAAGGAGCGAAAAAGGAAATAAAGAAAGAACTGAAACACAGGAGCAAAGAAGGAAAGAAAGAAAGAAATAAAGAAGGAAGGAAATAAAAAAGTAGCAATTCAAGTCAAATAAGGAAAGAAATAAAGAAGTAGCAATTCAAGTCAAATAAGGAAAGAAATAAAGAAATAGCAATTCAAGTCAAATAAGGAAATAAATAAATATAGACAAGTTCAAGAAGGGAAATGATTTGTTATTCCTTTCCTTGTAGAAGTTGATGAAGGCAAATCAAAGTCTATAAAAGGTTCAAGCCAAAGAAGGAAAAGAGTCGTCTTTGCATAAACACAAATTGAGAGAATTTTCCTGCAAAGCCAGAACGATATCTATTGCATATTCATGAAATTCATCATCTTGAGAGCAATAGTTATTGGAGCAAAACCGCAGGGTTTGTCACATCAACACGAGGACCATGTTCATGCTTCGTCACAGCAATACGAGGACCAGGTTCACGAGTTGTGTTCGAGTCTGAACTATTGACTGTTAAAGTCTGATCAATTAAAGTCTAGGGTTATTAGTTTTTGTTGATTTGTTCTAGGTTTATTATTAAGTTGTAATAATTCCTAGATTCTGTAACAAGAAGTGAATTTGACTTCTTGGAGAGTAAAGTCTTGAGAGAATTGTAACAAGAAGTGGATTTGACTTCTTGGGGGTAGAGTCAAGAGAGAGTTGTAACAAGAAGTGTTTTATTAGGAAAATATTATTTTGACTGGTTTAAAATCGTCACTTAATTTTTATGAAAAATCAAGAAAACTATTGTTTTCAAAAGACTAAAACAGTAAATCTATTGAAAACTATTAAGGGGATTCGAGGTTCCCATTAATATTCTAGGAAGGTTTTTAAAGCACCTAGAATATCCGCTAATGCGGTTATCCGACAACTAATTTATTTGGCTAAAATAATTTTAACTTAGCTTGAATAGAACGATTGAACTATTTTATAGTTGAGATGACTATAAAAGGAAAAAAAAAGGGAAATATTGACCTACGACCTAAGTGAGATACCTTTTGAAATTTATTCTTTTAACTCTTTTGAAAAATGATCGGTTTAATTAAGTTGTGAAAACGAAATGAGCGTCTTTTGGGGATTTGAACCTTTCGACCCTAAGATTAACGACAAATACTGACACGCAAAACAAATACAGTAAAGTAAAGAGGGAAAGAGAGTTGGACCCAAATCTGATTTCTGTCCGCCTGGACCAGTATTTGGGCCCATTTGAGTGGCACCTGTCCTAAGAACTAACAAGAATAAGAATAACAACTAAATGGGCTTAGGCCCAATAAATAACAAATACAATTTGAAATTAAGATTGGGCCCTCGGCCCAATCTTTTTAATTTTCCTCCGCTTTCACATCCTTCCACCTCCGAGACCTGTTCGTCGACTTTTATAGCTGGCCGGTTGACTCGATAAAGGAATTTAGAGCCTTTATGGCTCTCTCGAAATGCAAGGGAAGGAGATAGAAGTTCATGAAGAACTCGGGCATATTTGCATGCGAACAAACAAAAGAACGAGAGAATCAGTAACCAGTAATGACATCTCTGAAATAGTCGCTAAATGATAGACGTATCAAAAGGAACATAACCCATTTATATTGCAAGCAACTAGCAGTAGCTGTGAACAAAAATGCAAATAAATGAAAAGAAAAACCAAGAGCAAGCCAAGGTGACCAAACTCCTCACGCTTATACTATTGTCTCCGACTCACTCCCATTTTTAGCAAATTACCAATAGTCAACATGAATCAGCCAAGGAATAAATAAATAATAAAATAATTAAGTTCTAAATTGTAGACCAGAGAAATAAGTCAACATGAAATTGCTAAAGTCCAATTTGGCAACTACGGCAGCAAGGACATACATTTGAGACCGAAACAATTCATTACTTAGCACACTTCGGGAACACGTGAATCAGCCAAGGAATATACTTCTAAAAAAAATGATAATAATTATTGATTTTAGACGTAAGATGAACAAGTCGGAATCTTTGTTAAATATTTATCTCAACAATACTACTTTTAACTGAAAAATCAACTTATTGCAGACGAGGAGATTAATAATGCAATAAAGGCTATCATTCTCCGCATTCTTAAGTAATTGTCACCCGAAACTTTCGGTACATAAAACAACATTAATTACTGATGGAGGGGTCAAATTCCAAATAAGTTGGGGAGCAATCTCACGGTACAAGGACGAATTTTGCAGCTGGCTTTTGCTGCTCCTACTGCACACATTTTGGATTTTCTGTCGTTGGCGTGAAGAGGAAAAAGAACGAGGCGGGGTCGTTCTTGGACGTGCTGCCCGTTTTTGGAGTTGTTAAATGTAATGTATGTTGCTGGAATTTGGATTGTTGTAATATTGTAATGGGCTGGGTCGATTGGGATAGTGGGTGGGCTGGATCACTGAAGGAAAAGAATTGGGTTGAAGGAAAAGGGCTAGGAATTAGTAGGCTGCTGGAAAGAGATTTGGGCCGTCAGAATGGCCCAAAATCTGGTCTCTCAAAGGGTTGGAATCAATTTGGTAGACTTTGGCTAAAAATGTGTAATTAAACAATAGGCCAAATAAATTTCAATGGTAACCAAATTGACTTTGATCGATGAATCTAGCCAAAACTTACATAAGATGTATTTATATAACTTAATCATTGAGCTTCTTAACCTTAACGAAATGAAATAATTAACTCGATTATAAACTAAATAATTTAAAACAAGAGCTATTATATAACTAAAATGATTAACTAAATATGTAATTAAACAAAATATTTTGAATCGATTTCCGACTATTTGTAAAATATACTAATTATATACATAAATATGTAAAACATAAATATTGTCTAAAAAATTTAATAAGTGAAAACTTGTTTAAAATAATTTGCGAACTATTTTTAAAATTTATAAAATTAATTATCTTAAATCGTTTAAAAGTGAAGCGGCTCAATAATTAATCCATAATGGGGAGGATCAAAATTGGGTGTCAACAAGAAGCGAGTTTGACTTCTTGGAGAGTTGAGTCTTAGATTATAGTTAATCGTTGGAGAGTTAAAGGTACTAGAGTTAGTTCCTTTTGAGTTGTAATCATGAGAAGGACATGAATCTTGAAGTGAATAAGATTGTGGTGTGGTTTTTACCTTCCTTGAGGTAGGAAGGTTTCCACGATAAAATCTCTATTTTATTGTGTTGCGTTTTATTTGTCTCGACAAAAGTACAAGAACCTAGTTCTTGTATAGGTGTAAGATTTCTTCAATGGTTGCACCACCTACACCACAAGAAGGAGCTTCTCAAAATCGACTACCACTGTTCAATGGAAAGTACTATGGATGGTGGAAGAACCGTATGAATGATCACTTGATAGGAGAAAATCCAGACCTATAGGGGTTCGTGTTAGATGGTCCAACCATACCCATGAAGAACAAAACTGATGGAACTACTCAAGTACCAAAGGACAGAAAATAATGGAATGTTGCGGATAAACATGCAATTCAAAACAATGTTAAAGCTAAAAAGATCTTGATATGTGGAATAAGTCCAGATGAATACAATCAAATCTCATCATGTCAAGATACAAAATCAATATGGAAACTTTTGCAAACTGCGAATAAAGGAACAACTCAAGTAAAGAAATCAAAAATTGATAATTTGAACAGACAGTACGAATTGTTTCAAATGGAAGAAGGTGAAACAATTCAAGATATGCATACCAGGTTCACTGCAATCATTAATGAAATCTACTCACTGGGAGAAATAATTCCCAATGGGAAGGCAATCAGAAAACTTTTGAGTATTCTTCTAGAGTCTTGGGAAAGCAAAGTAGAAGCCACTTCTGAAGCACGTGATCTAGATAAGTTAGCTATGGAGGAACTCATCGAAAATCTCATGACCTATGAACCCAAGAAAAATCAAGAAAAGGAAATCGATGGAAAAAGAAAGGAAAATAACCTGGTTCTTGAAGCAAGAACACCAGAAGATTTTGAGGACGAAAACATCGCGCTAATGACCAAAAGGTTCTCAAGAATGTTAAAAAGAGGACAAGCATTTCAAAGAAGGAACAGTTCAAAAAAAGCAAAAGAGATCAATAATGATAAGTACATTCTTACAAACAAACGAATGACCAACCAAGAAGGAGATCTCTCTATGAGAAAGGCCTTTACCGCTATGAGAGACTCATCGGAAAAAGAGTGTAAGGATAAATGATTCAGAAATCAGTCACTACTTGCAATAGAGGAAACATATAAATATCATTTTTTTGCACTAGTTGCTGAAATAGAATAAGAAGAGAGAAACACATGTAAAACACAAGAAACAATTCAGGCACTAATGGGCGGAACAGGTTCTGATGAAGATGAAGAGGAGAAAAAACAACTAGAGGTAAGTTTTCTTGAAACTAAGTCTAAAATAAATATGTATTCCAAGAAATAATTGCAATCCCTGTCTTCAGTTCTTATTGATGCATATTATCTAGTGAAATCTGAAAATAATCAATTGATGGATGAGTATGCATCCCTAAGACTTAACTGTATGACATTGGAAGATCAAATTGCTTCTTGTGATAACACCATCAATGATCTAAAAGAACAAGTTAATACCACAAAATTAAGTCACAAGGGCAGAAACTCTGCTAGTGAACTTCAATTAGCTCTGGAAGAAGAAATAGAACGATTAACCATAAATTGTCAGGTCTTAACTTAAAGAGATAGGCTGCTACAAGAAAATCTTGATAAGACCAAACTTGATCTGGAACGAAATCTTAGATGGACCAGGTCCTCAAAAATTTTAACTCAGATTCAAGAAAGGTAGACCACCAGTCGAAGTGGGATAGGTTTTAGAAAACAAAAAAAATCTTGTAGCACACACTATTCACATGTCTAAAAATTATGCACTCATTGTGGAAAATCAGGTCATTTAAGGAATCAATGTAAAGCTCAATTTGAGGCCTTGCAGAAAAATGGTAAGTAGGAAAAGGCTAAAATGGTAAAGAACCTGGTTCCAAATAAAAATAATTCAGATAAAAGATCTTCTTATTTGCCTTGCTGGACTAGAAGAGATTTTATTCATCCTTTTACTCTCAAAAAGAGGCCCAAGCTAATCTGGGTTCCCAAGGCTAATTTTTTACTAGTGTTTTAAGTGAAGGTGAGAGGAAAAAGGTCAACTTGGTACATGGATAGTGCATGCTCCAAACAGGTGCTAAAAATGGTAGAAAATTTCCTCTCACTCGCTGATTTTCAAGGCGACAGTGAAGTCTTTGAAAATAATGAGAAAGGTGAAAGATTCAAGATTGACAAAGTTGAAAAGTCACAGCCACAGGCCATAAAGAATGTGTTTTATGTTCAAGTATTGAAGCATAACACGTTGAGCATCTCTAAAATTTGTGACAAAGAAAATAATATATTGTTCACATCAGCTGAATATCGTGTGCCAAACTGTAACTCCGGGAACCTGGTTCTAAAGAGACACAAAAATGTACACAAAATTGATAAGATTCCCCTTCATGAAGAGAATCTTACTTGCCTCAGTGCCATTAATAATATTTCTCTACTTGGGCATAAGAGAATGAGTCATGCTAGTTTTTCTCTTTTAAGTAAACTAGTCATGAAGGATCTGGTTCACATCTAACAATCATTGATGCACCTACAGCAGGAGTTAGTGGATTAACCCATGGTCTTGGAGATAGGGGAAATAACAGAGCAATCAGGACACCTAGAGCTAGTCTGGTACACCTTTAGGGGAAACTTCGCTGTGTGAACCCTGTCCTTGTTACTCATTGGAAGTTATTGAAAATTGATAGGACTTGGTTCTCTGTTACTCAGCTTGAGATTCCTTTGATCTGGGAGAATATGATGATGCAGACATACTCATGAAGGCATTGAATATGAAGAACTTGAGAAAAATCAGCCAAAGCTTGGACTTGTCGAAACAAGCTGATGCATTATCATGGTTTCCTTTAATAATTGGCTAGTAAATTAATAATCTTATGCTTGAGTGATTATTCAATGAATATCTGCTAACTCAGTCTCGTACTGTAACAGGTACACACTCCAGGCACATCTCAAACAATGTTTAGAAGGTTTGCGGATATTACCCCTACTCTTTTACTAACAACATTAAGCAAATCATTGAGGAGCATACAAAAGGGGAACCTTGTTTCTCTGTAATACTCAGGTATGTACCATCCTTTTTCAATGCATGAATTTCCTGAGTTTGTGTCAAACATAAGTACTAGTGAACCTGGTTGATCATCAAAAAATCAATTCTTTTAAAAAAATATCACTAAGAACCCTTTCTTTGAGAATAGCATCATTCAATCCCAAACCACTCAAATAATGAAAACCTCAGTCTTGAAGCCACCCTTGCTTTAATTTAGGGGGAACCTTGTTTTACCTCTCACATATGAACTAGGTTCACAAATTTCAAATTGATATTCCATCCATTCCAAGTGTATAACCAGTTATATCTCAAGGGGAACAATTCTCTTAGGAACATACTATTATCGGTGCTTGTCTTTATTATTGATAAATACATCTCTATTGCACCAAATTGTGATGAATCCCTTACCTATAGTTGTTACTCCTTCGAAATATCATCCAGAAAAGGGCTATAAAAAATCATAGAGGAGTGAAAATGTTATGGAGTAGAATTATAAAAAAAAAGTGAAAAGTTCAAAGAAAGAGAGCTACATAACTCAGCTGTTGTTGCTCATAATCCATGAAAATACTCACCTGACCTTCTTAAACTGATTATGCTCAACTGATGATGGACCTCATATTACTCTTAATGTAATTTCACATTCTAAGAAAACTGATCATAGCGAAGGAGCTGGTGCACAACGGGCGTATTGAAAAAATTATTGATGACAATAAACATTCTTTTTCGCCACTTTAGTAATCTTCGTCTCAATCCTTATCCTCCATTTTTCCTGACTCTTTGATGTGCTTCTGTATGTCTCATACTCATGATATCATATGCTTTTGAATTAGGGCTCCAAGTGCTTAAACTGGTACATATTTGTTTATTTTGTTTCTCATTGAAGGTCTTGATTGTGTGTGAGTTTAAGATGGCTAATATCCTCATATTAACTTACCTTATTGTTAGCAGAAGTGTACTTGAAAGTGTTGCCCAAGTGGCCATGAGTTAAAATGATATTGCACTCTTGTATGTTAATTGAGTTCTTTGGTTATTGGTTTTCAATGATGCCAAAAGGAGAAAGTTATATGATGTGGGTTAGTGACATATTATGCATAGTTTATCATCATCAAAAAGGGGGAATTGATGGGGAATGAGAGAACATGAAGTTTGTAGTTTTGATGATTGACAAAGAGTCTTGATGGTATATAGTTTTGATGATTGACAAAGAGTCTTGATGTAACGACCGGATTTCGTCATTATAGAAAAGCCAACGGGGAAAAATTTTGGGCCGGAAAACTTTTTTGTAGTAACTTGAGATTTTCCAACCTAGTCCAAATTTGGATGAAATCAGAGTCTGTGAGGTCTAGGAAAATCTGGTAGCAATTGGGTGATCTAATTATGAATTTGATCACATGAATAGATAGCTAAGACGTTAAGGAACCCGTAAGACTTTACGGAATTGAATTCGGGCTAGTAGAACTCCCAAAATTGATCTTAGCATGAGCAGGTAGTTTCTGAGTATCGTTGGTTGAAAGTGTGTTGTGAAATGAGGGTATTGGAATTATTAATTTTTCTCATTGTTCCGTGCAAGCCGCTATAGTGGTATTTTCTGCCGCCAGGGCGGGCCCGCTGTAGCGGGGTGAGGTTGCTGTGAGGGGACAGACACGACTTAAAGTCGGAAATAAATCCCAAAAACATTTTATTCTGCAATTTTTGAACTTGAGAGCTAAGGAACGAACTCAGGGCTTTTCTTAACAGTTTTCCACCATTCTTGAGGCTAAAGATAAGATTTTCATTCCCCAAATCCGTTTTTCGATCCGTAGAACATAATCTAATGGGTAATTATCGATGGAGAAGAGTTTTGATCTGAGAATTATGGTGGAAAAAGCCCTAATCTAGGTATATGGATCAATGGTTTGATCTAGGGTTGATAGAATTATTAGTAATTCGGGTAACTAGTTATTGATTATTGATTTCCATATTATATTAATTGTTTGTAGACCTAGAACAAGCGGAACAAATCCAGAAAGGGAAGAATCAAGTTTCTTAGGGGATTCAAGCTTGTTTTGAGATAAGTGATGATTATGATTCTATGATTGTATGATGTATGTGTGTTCTTGCTTCATTATGATACATGTATGCATGCGAATGTTGCATTATTGATCACACTAATTGTAAATGAGGATAGATGAATGATAAATGTCATGAATCATGACTTGATTGTATGATTATGAGAATGTACTTTGTGATTGTGATTGTGGCTTGTTGAATGGATCAGGTGTTGCGTTCTGACGCACTAACTTGGATCGGTTGCCACATTTTGGCATAATTATGGGATCGGTTGCCACATTCCGACATAATCATTAGATCAGGCACCACGTTTTGGTATGCTAACAGTTTGGGTTTGGGTTCCATGAGAGGACCAATGACTTGATATAACTGTGATATTTGAGAATTGTGAAATTGTTCGTTGCTCGTAAATGTTGATAATATTGTATATGTTCGGTGTATGCATGATATCGTATTGTTGTATTGACTTATGTATGTTGCACTTAGTGGGATAGCCGCGTGATCCTACCAGTACACTGTGGTTGTGTAGTGATACTGCACTTGCTCTTTCTTTGTTGAGTACAGGGCATCTTCAAGCGTCTATTGACAGACCTCGCTTAGAAGATCAATGATCGTCGTTTGAATTCAAGGGTGAGCCAGTTCTTCGGGGCTGTCATGAGTTTTCTTTCAGTTTATGTCCACCTTTCAGACTTAGACTAGTTCTTTAGATTTCTTATGTTTAAGTATGGGGTTGTACCCCTTCTTGTTTAGACTTATGGTTGAACCTTAGATGTTTTGGTACATTGACTTTCAGGTTCTAGGTAGTATTTCCAAATTTGTTTGGTTAGACTTTTATTGGAGTTTATGGGAACTCCCTATTTTTCTTTTCTTAGACATTTAAACATGCCTATGTATCTTTAAATGCCTTAGTTTTTTATTAAGTTGTGTAGTTCTTTGGTTAGCTAATTAGTATTAATGGTTCTCCCACTGGAGGGTTAGTGTGGGTGCCAATCACAATGGTCTGGGTCGTGACACTTGATGTGTGACAAAGCATTGTTTATCATCATTAAAAAAGGGGAAAATGTTGGGAAGTAGGAGAACATATAAAGTAGTTTTGATGATTGATAAAGTGAGCATGGTTCACTACTTGTTGTCTTATGTGTACTCTATCAGGTGAACCAGGTTCTCACACGTGACTGCAGTCAACCTGTACAAATATGAGAGATTGCGGCAAAGAAGAAAAAATATAGAAATAAAGGAGCGAAAAAGGAAATAAAGAAAGAACTGAAACACATGAGCAAAGAAGGAAAGAAATTAAGAAAGAAAGAAACAAATAAGAAAAGAAATAAAGAAGTAGCAATTCAAGTCAAATAAGGAAATAAATAAATATAGATAAGTTCAAGAAGGCAAAGGATTTATTATTCCTTTCCTTGTAGAAGTTGATGAAGGCAAATCAAAGTCTATAAAAGGTTCAAGCCAAAGAAGGAAAAAAGTCGTCTTTGCATAAACACAAATTGAGAGAATTTTCCAGCAAAGCCAGAACGATATCTATTGCATATTCATGAAATTCATCATCTTGAGAGCAATAGTTATTGGAGCAAAACCGCAGGGCTTCGTCACAGTAACACGAGGACCAGGTTCACGCTTCGTCACAACAATACGAGGACCAGGTTCACGAGTTGCGTTTGAGTCTGAACTATTGATTGTTGAAGTCTGATCAATTAAAGTCTAGGGTTATTAGTCTTTGTTGATTTGTTCTAGGTTTATTATTGAGTTGTAATAATTTCTAGATTGTGTAACAAAAAGTGGGTTTGACTTCTTGGAGAGTAGAGTCAGAGGAGGATCTAGGGTGTAGGGAGGGGTTCACCCAAACCTCATCGATGATAAATTATATTGTATAAATGAGATATTTTAAAAAAAGATTATGTGTATATATAGAATTTGAATTTCCTACCTATAAGATTAGAGATTGACTCAGTGGTTGAAAAGTTCAAATTCACCATAAACTTTCAAATTCAAATCATAAATAACTAAGTTTTATCCAAACCTCCTAAGTAAAAATCATAAATGGTATAAGACTTTGAGTACTATACTAGAAGAGTTAGTCAAATATTGAGTATCAACACGTGTGTTGTTATTATTATTATTATTATATTATTGAACATTGCATTTTCGATGACTAGTTAGTTTAATAAATTTGAAATTTCCTGCTATACAATTTTTTTTCCCAATTCAACTAATTGTATTTTTCTTATATAGTGGACTAAGAAAGCCACGTCTGAGCAGTAATCTTTGTTATGGAAGTCATGGGGTTATTATTTTTATAACTTTAATTTAATTATTACATATTTTAGTAATCCTTATGTATTATAACAGTTGGAAGTTCATGATTAAGAAAAGTTTTGCTTGCTTTACATGCTGTGATTAAAAAAGAAAGTTTAGGGGATGAAAGGTGAGGCAATTTTTTGTTAAATTTGTTTGTTAATTTTAGTGTATAAATTATTACAAAATATCCGCCAACAATATCAATCAGACCGATCTTGAGTTGAAAATTTGATTATGTCATCCTTGATAGTTGGTGTCATTTCTTATTCCCAAACAATATTGTATTATTAATACCCACTTCATACTAATTTATGTGATATATATATAAATAAATAGTTTACACAATATGTTTTAATTACCTAGAGCATAGATAATAAGGTGGGTTAAATGAGCCGATTGCATTGAAATTAGAGATCTTAAAATAGGTTGATATAAAAATAGAATTTGGTCAAGATCCGTTTAAGTTTAGTTTGGGCTCAAATGAGCTAAATATCGCGTTGGATCATGATCCGTCTAAATTGACCCGCTTAATCTCAATAATTTTAACATATTGTTATTTAACTTTTATAACCACAATTTGCATTTCAACTCAAGAATTATTTTTTACAAATGAATAAATAAATCCTAAAAGATATAAAATAGATAGTAATTCATACCTTCAATATAGGAACATACATTACATCAATGTAAAAAAAAAAAGAAGAGTTTTAGTACGGGTTGAAATTGGAGATTAAATTGAGCTCAATTAATTGAAGATTCTTTTAAAATGAGTTAAGGCTTAAATGGTTTGAGATTAAACCGAATTCAAATTATTTTGAACTCAATTCATAAAATTATGAACGGGTTGGACAGATTACCTAATATATATATATATATCCACACCACTACACCAAAAATGATTTTTAATAACAATAGCTTAAGTGTCACCAAATATTTATTTTTGGTGGCAATTAACACTCTTTATAAATGTCGTTAAAGCCTATAGCGATATTGGATCCAATGACGATTAACTAATTAATGTCAATAAAGGTTTTAACACTCTTTGTTAATGTGTATATTTATTACCGCTAAAAGTTATTTTTGATGTAATGCATACACATAAATATAAAATAAATCTTTTAAAAATATAATAAAAGTGTAAGATAGGAAACAAATAATGCAAAAAGATATATAGTGTCATATAAGTTAAGAAAATTCATAGAATTAATTACTCATCCTTAGGTGTATATCTCCATATATATATATATACTCACATACAACAATCACTCTGTTTTATTTCATCCTTTCAATGGAAGACCACAACTCTAAGCAAAATGAACCTCTTCTTTCACAAACAGAAATCAGTACATCTGATCTTAATAATAATAATAGTCTCATAAGAAGTTCTTTTGGTTCTTCATTTGTTGCTGATGCTGATGATATTCCACCTATCACTGGAATTCAAGATTTCTTTAGAGAATTTAGTGCTGAATCTAAAAAATTATGGTACCTTGCTGGTCCAGCTATTTTCACCTCAATTTGTCAGTACTCTCTTGGTGCTGTTACTCAAACATTTGCTGGTCATCTTGGCACTCTTGAACTTGCTGCTGTTTCTGTTGAAAATTCTGTCATTGCTGGTTTCTCTTTTGGTGTTATGGTACGTTATTCTCGCTGAAAAATGTTCAGTAGTTATTGATTCGGTGAAAAAAGAAAAAAAAAGTTAAGATTTTTTTTTGCAAGTTATCAGTTATTTAAGTGAGAATCTATTTTTCATGATGTATTTTTCTGGTGAGCTGATTTAATGTGTGTGGTCATTATTACATCTCATAGTTATTGGAATATTTTGTTCATCTTAAATATTAATTGTTGAAAAAAGAAAGTTAGTTGAGAGGAAAGAGATTGATTATTAATTTCATCTCACTCTGGACCTCACCTCACAGAGTTTATCATGTTAGGCCCTCCCCAATATCGAAAAAGTCTAGTATTTAAAATTTATGAGTTTTGAACATTTTATTTTTTAATTTTTTTAGATTATTGGTTTTTTCAATGATTTTCAATATAGATCAAGAATACATAATTATTTTATTATTATAATATATAGAAATAAGATATTGTCCTTGTTCTTGAGAGATTTCCTTTTTTACCTCTTTCATAGGTTTTTTTTTATTTTTTGAGATTTCATTCCTATATCTTGTTTTAATAGATAACTACACTTTGTAGTTTTCTAAATAAAAATACAAAAAAAAATTGTACTATTATATTAAAACCTTATTTTGTATTGTATGCTAGTAGGTTGGAACTTACTTGAGAGGCAGAAATTGACTATAAATTTCATGGACCTCAGCTATATTATCATGTTAGGCGCCTCATAGGCCATAGCATGTTGCAAATATAGAAGAGATAAGTTTCAAAAACACATTTAAATTATACATTTTTTTTAGTTTCATACCTAAACTATTGAGAGTGTGAGTTCATACATAAACTATCACTTTTTAGTTTGAGAAACACACCTCTCTTTTATATCACTCTCATCATGGTGTGTGTAGTACACTCTCTTTTATTTTTAAAATTGTCACATCACATTCCACATGGACAAAACATTCAACCTTGACAAAAATTAAATAAATTATAATATTAGTTAAAATTAAAAATTAAAAAATTATTATCCAAAAAATAATATTTCTTTTATAGAAAAAAATGTAAACTATTTTTCTTAACCCACTCCATTACTTCCTCTCACCGCCCCCCTCCCCTCCCCCGGCCATTTTTTAAAGATTTTTTTGGTTTAAATTTCTTTTATAAAAGAATTTAATTTTTTTACTTCAT
>JAJOOR010019402.1:0-23917 GCA_036250505.1 Solanum acaule | reverse complement strand
AGGTTACCAATTACTCTTTTTCTCTCCATTTTTCAGTTTTTACATTTAATTCTGTAAATGTGATAGGGAATTTTCTCATCTGGTTTTTTTTTTTTTTGCTCTGGTTCTCAAATTTTCAATTTTTGCACTTAAAACTGTAAATGTGATAAAGATCAGAGAATTTTAACATCTGGGTTTGTTATTTCTTTGTTTGGGTTCCTAAAGTTTCAATATTTACACTTAAAAGTGTTAATGTGATGAAGATCAGAGAATTTTATCATCTGGGTTTCGTTTTTTGGTCTAATTTGCTGTTTTTTCTTTACAGTTTCACAAATAGGTATCACTCAGCCAATGGATCGGTCTCGAATTCCATTGAAAGCAGTGAATTATACTCAGAGGAGTTTGGCTATGAAGCCATTAGTTCCATTAGCAGCAACTATTGTTGCTCCTGGTGAGTTCATTAGATTTTTAGTAATTTGTGTGATTTACTGCTAATTTTTGTAATGGAAATGATTTAGTATTTATTTTTGTAATTTTTTGTGGGGTTTAGAGTTGGAAGAGAAAGCAGAGGCAGATGATTATGAGAAATTGGCAAAGGAGCTAACAAATGCTTCTCCTTTGAAGATTATGGATAAAGCCCTTGAGAAATTTGGTAGTGAAATTGCCATTGCTTTCAGGTATACTTTTTTTTGGATTAGGAGTGTGTCCCTTTCCTGAACCATGCTAACGTGGGATGCATTGTGCACCGGATTACCCATTGGTGTTGATTTTTCTTATGCTGAAGATGCTTGTACTATTCTGTATCCAAATTGATTTAGCATCTACTGGTAGTAAATAGTTTTGCGTCTTGTCTCTCCTGCTAGTAATACTTGTACGTCTCATTGGTACTATTACTTATGTCTCCATAAATGTTGTGTTTTTGCTTTTCTTGAGCTGATGGTCTATCAGAAACAATCTCTCTATGGTAGGGATAAGGTTTGTGTATACTCTATCCTTCCTAGAGCCCACTTGTGGGACTATACTGGGTGTGTTGTTGTTGTTCTTTGGCCAAATAATTGTCAAATAGAATACCTAGAGATATGTAAAACAACTTTAATTGTGGAAACTAATGTAAAAGAAAAGCAGTAGCTATTTATATTTGGAAATGAGGAATGAGAAAAGCCTAAGGAAGAATGAGTGAGTAGTAGAAGTTTAGTATTGAAACCGAAAATAACAATTTGGAAACTCCAAATTTCAAGATTTTGGTGAAGAAAAATGGTCTGGTTTTGAATAGCTAATCAATAATTTCTTAGTTGCTATAAAATTTGTATGTTTCGAGGCTCTTTTATTGATGAATTACGTTGGTTCAGGAATATCTTCGACTGTGATGCATGCTTGAAGAGAATGAAATTTAAGCATGAAAAAATATGATCATGTTTTTTTAGTTTATAAAAATTGGTTCATGTTTGTTTCATAGGAACTACTCAAGGTGGAGTATCATATCTCCTAAATGTGTATGAACATTGCCAACTAGTTTCGTTTCTCAATAAAGATAACTTATGTTGCATTGTAATTTGTTAATTTTACCAAATCAATCATCAGTTAATGCTTTGTGTGATGCAAATGCGATGAAGATTTTAGAGAGTCATCATGCTATTTCGTGTTTTTGGTCATTTAGGATGTTGAGTATTATCCTGATACATCTGCTGTTCTAGTTGTTTATCAGAAATGTTGATTTCCTTTTAGATGTCTCTCTCACATGAATTTCCAGGTTGGTTATCTCGCTTTGGTACATCTCCTAAATGATATCCTTATTTTGCAGTGGTGCTGAAGATGTTGCTTTGTTAGAGTATGCTCGTTTAACTGGTCGTCCATTTAGAGTATTCAGCCTTGATACTGGGAGGCTGAATCCGGAAACCTACCAATTATTTGATGCAGTGGAGAAGCACTATGGGATTCGTATTGAATATATGTTCCCTGATGCTGTTGAAGTTCAGGCTTTAGTGAGGAACAAGGGCCTCTACTCTTTCTATGAAGATGGCCACCAAGAATGCTGCCGCATAAGGAAAGTTAGGCCTTTGAGGAGAGCCCTCAAAGGTTTACGTGCCTGGATCACAGGGCAACGTAAAGATCAGTCCCCTGGTACTCGATCTGAAATTCCCATTGTTCAGGTAGACCCTTCGTTCGAGGGGTTGGATGGTGGAGTAGGCAGCTTGGTGAAGTGGAATCCTGTTGCCAATGTGGATGGCAATGATATTTGGAATTTGTTGCGAGCCATGAATGTTCCAGTGAATTCATTGCATTCACAAGGTTATGTTTCCATCGGATGTGAACCTTGCACACGGGCTGTCCTACCTGGCCAACACGAGCGAGAAGGAAGGTGGTGGTGGGAGGATTCCAAGGCCAAGGAGTGTGGCTTACATAAGGGCAACATCAAGGACGAAAGCATGAACGGTAATGGAAATGGCGCTGTCCATGCAAATGGTAGTGCTGCTGTTGCTGATATGTTTGACACCAACGACATTGTAAGCTTGAGTAGGCCTGGAATTGAGAACCTATTGAAGTTGGAAAATCGTAGAGAGCCTTGGCTTGTTGTTCTTTATGCACCTTGGTGCCGCTTTTGCCAGGTAATTAATCCTTTTCTTTCTCCACCGAGATCCAAGAGTTGAATTTGATTAGTTCAACCTTTAAGGTTCTTAGCACCGAGCATAATGTACTTTTGACATTATTGTTTAGAATTTAATAAGCCACGTTTCAAAAATACTGGATTCAATTGAGCCATTGAATATAGGCTGCTGCATTTGCCTCTACTTCTCCAGCCGGATGGTATTAGGGTATCATCTTAATGATCTTTTTTTCTGATTTTGTACAGGCAATGGAAGGATCCTACGTTGAATTGGCGGAGAAGTTGGCGAGTTCTGGTGTGAAAGTAGCAAAATTCAGGGGAGATGGTGAGCAGAAAGCATTTGCACAAAAAGAATTGCAGCTTGGTAGCTTCCCTACAATACTCTTCTTCCCTAGACATTCTTCACAGCCCATTAAGTACCCGTCGGAGAAGAGGGATGTAGACTCCTTGCTAGCTTTTGTGAATGCCCTCAGGTGAAAGACATATAATGTGTTTACATATCTTGATGAGAAGCTATTCCGCAATACAAAGTTGTGTGCAAGCTGGCTTGGACACTATGGACTTATACTGTCCTCTTAGTCCTCTCCATTTTTTTTTCCTTTTTATATATCCATCTTTGGTGAGAGCTTGATTTCTAGGGACTCAATTTTTTGAAGTCAATACAAAGAGCTTGATTATTTTTTGGTTGCTCATTGTATTGTGCTCACTTTTTATTAAGTGGATAATATTGACTGCAAATTGCCAAATCAATGAAACCCATGAGTCATTTCTCTGGATATTTGTTGGCTAGGTTACCTCATTAAGACTTCACTCTAGTCACTAGCCCTACCTTTCGACATTCTCTCCTTGAAAATGGGCAAAAAATACCGTTGAACTATTGAAAATTGAGCACTTGTATCCTTGGTTATCTTTTGATATCAAAATTACCCGCGCAAGCTGACATGGACACAACTTATATTCTTCTAGTGAGAATGGACAAGTGGGGTCCTATTTTTAGACAGCAAGGGTACTTTTGATACCGCAAAAGATATAGGAGGACAAAGTGCTCCATTTCCAATAATTTAAGAATATTTTTACCCTTTTCTGATTTATCTTAATCTTTTATACTAATTATAAACTGAAAAAAAGAAAGAAAAAGGAAATTGGAAGAGGAAGAATTGAACATCAAATAAAAATAGTTATTATTTTTTGTAAAATAGAATTAGGTTGATCATGAAGTTGAGATTAATCTTTGAAATAAAGGACCTATAGTAGGAATTATATAGTTGATAACATGCAATGCATGATCAAGAACTTAACATCTTCCTAATTTTCAACATAATTACAATTCTCAACATCTATACATAATTTCAAATCCCAAAACAAAATTCTCACACACTCCAAAAATACAAATAACAAAACACTAATTTTTTTTCTTAATTCAACTCATAAAAAATGGCAACAAAGTTTATTTTCCTCCTCCTTATTGCTAGTACACTTGTTGTTGTATCCACAAATGCTAGAAGCATTAAATTTGTGGCAAAATCAAGTGATGAAATCTATCCGTATTATCCACTCCCTAGACCATTTGGTTTAAGTATTGGTACTAATTTTGGAAATGGCAATGCTAGTGATGAAAGTGTGTTAATTGGTAGTGGAAAAGTTGAAGTAAATGATGGAGCACTTGGACGTCATTAGTGTTAATTACAACTCTTTTACCTGAAGTCAGAATTTTTATTAAGAAGTTGTAAAAATAAATTAAAAGAATTAATAATATTATTTTTTACTGAAGGGGTTCATTTCGATACAAATTATAATATTAGTAAAATGTAATGTGTGAATCGAACGACTTCTTATTAAGTGTATGTCTATTATGATTTTCATGTTAAACATAAAAAAAAATTAAAAAGAAATTACGATCTTTTATTTGATGTTTGAGTTTGAATCCTGAAAATGAGTAATAATATTAGTACTACACATTTTTTTTAATGAACTCTACACCATGTGAATCTGAATTAGTTGGCCACTTGTAGGTATTAATTACTGGATGGTTAAAACAAACAAAAAGTGTTTACGTTAAATATGTATAATAGTGCTCCGCCACCTTTAGATCCAGAGTCCGCCTCTACATTATATATTTTAAAAAATTTCAATCATTTTAACAAAAAAAATTAACTTGATAACATAATTTTATCAAACACACAAACTACTCATTATCAATTTCAACCACTTCTATCCGAACGCTTTGATAGTTCACTTAATACTAATTATTAGCTACTTTTAATCTACTAATCCAATCAGGCTCTTAAAAATAACTTTTTCATATGAATTTTCTCAACAAAAAAAAAAACATAAATTGCTATATATGAAATCCAGCCTACAATTACTTATAGTCAAAATAATAAAAAAGAAGAAAACATATCCCAACTAGTACAGCTATTTCCTCGATCTCAATTTATATGATTCACTTCTCTTTTTAGTCTGTAAAAAAAAGATATATTTTATATTTAATAATAATTTAATTTTAAAATATTTATTTTACACTTAATTAAATAATTTAAAGGTTATTTTTTCTCGTATCAATCAACTTACATAAATTGAATCATTCAATTCAATCACAAAAAATTAGGAAACCTGAAAATATTCCATTACAAATCATAATGGACAATAAGGGAAAAGCATATTCTTAAGCTCCCCAAAGATATATTTACCCAATTATAATCCCAAAAATGGAATATTTGTTTTTACCTAATAAAGGTTTCAACACATAAACCAAATGGGTCCCACATGTCAAAGTTTTATTTCCTCCATTTCAATTTGATATTTTGATAACTTCTTAATTTTAACGTCCCACCTGACAAAGTTAAAATACATTTTGATATATATATATATATATATATAGTGTATGACTATAAAAATTGAAAATCTTCTTTACTTTTTAAAATTTGATGCAAAATTGAAATTAGAAAAACAAATTAAAACAATAAGATAAATAAATAATTTGATAAAAACAATAGCTAACATATTAGACACAATATATAAACATAATCATTAACTTGACATCAATGGGTAACTATGAACTTTGAGTGTGCACAAGTAAACACTTAAATTTGTATAAAATTAAATAAATCGACACATTCGTCCTACATGTATGCACACTCAAAGTTGGAAGACATAGTTGTTCACTGAAACTAAGTTAAGGGTCATGTTTATGTATTATGCTAACATATTATCGTAGATGTAAATTCATAATTATAGTAAAATTTCTCTATGGCAGTCATTGTCTATAACAACATTTATTTTATTGTAATAGCCGTTTCTTTTACAATATCGATCTGTCACGTTATGCTCTCTATAACATTATTTTGTTACAATAATTAAAAAACCATATACATAAATATGTCTTTTTAATTTGACTTCAACTAATATTAAACTCTTTAACTTTGAATAGCTATATCAGTTACATATATTTACTTGGATGATACAAATACTAACCGAAATTAAATTAAAAGACACGTTTATTATTAGGTCTTAAAAGACAAATAACATGGTCCCCAAATAGGTCCTACATGCTATTTAGTGTAGATATTTAGATGTAAACCAAACAGCACAAGACTGAAATTCATCATCATTCATAAGAAGAGTCAACAATTGATGAACTGAAGAAGAAGAAGAAGAAGAGCAAAAAAGAACAAAAATGGGGTCAATAGCTAAAAAGGGGTTGCAGAATTACTTGATACAACTTCAACAACACCCTTTAAGAACAAAGGTGTCACCTTTTTCTCACTTTCTTGATTTTTTCTGTTTTTTGACTAATTTTTCTTTCTGTGCTTCAATTTTGTCTGATTTGTGAAGTGGGGTTTGGTTATTTCGAGCTGTTAAGTTCAATTTATGATGTGGGTGTCGATTTTTCGAGTTTCATACTTAAACTGTTACGTAAACTATCACTAACTATTTATCAAAATACACCTCAACTGTAGTTGTTCACTTTTTTTTTCCTACCTGAAATATCACCGAGGTAGGAAAGGGAATCAATTAAATGTTGAGTTGTGTTTTAAATTTTAATAGTTGGTGATAGTTTAGTTATAAAACTCGAAATAAAATACTTTAGGTGTGATTTTTGACCCTTTCACTCTACTTTTATTCCTTGTTTTAATGGGTGGAAGATTTAGCTCTGTTCTCTATGAGTCTTGCAATTTGCAAAGCCTACTCCATTTTAAGTTTGGTAAAAGAAAGAACTTTTGGGTTACAAACCAAAGACTAGCTTAAAAATATACTACATCCATTTTGATTTGTTTGTCTGGTTTTGACTTAATATGGAGTTTAAGAAAGTAAATAGAACTTTTGAATTTTGTGATCTTAAACTAAAGATATGTAAAATGTACAAAAATGTCCTTTGTTTTTGTGGTGTCAAATATGTAACGTGGAAAGTTGAAATTATAAAGTTGTCAAAAAGGAAAGAGATATTCTTTTTTAAACGAACTATAAAAGAATGATATGGACTATAAAGTATAAAGGAAAGTAAGACAAACAAAATGAAACGGAGGGATTAGTGCGTAGTGAGTAAAGAGGTTTATCACATCTCCATATGTGTGTGGGGATATTAATGGACTTGAATTGAATAGAATGAATGTAGAAGATTTGTATAGTTGAATTTAATTAGTTTAATCTTGAGACGTAATTGATCAAGTTGATGGTTCAGGTTGTGTTTAAAGATTTCATTAGCTTGATTGGTATTGTGATTTTATTTTTTCGTTTCTAAATTTTGCAATTTATAATTGCAGGCGATAACAGCTGCAGTTTTATCGGCGATCAGTGATATAGTGGCTCAGAAGGTCACTGGCATTAAGAGACTTCAAATGAGACGCCTTCTTCTGAAAGTGGTAACTGTTTGAATTCCTTCCTTGTTTCCCTTTCCTTTTGTGTTTACACAGTGAAGTGTAGCTGGCTTTGAGAAATCTGTTTGACTTTACCAACTTCATTGTGCCATAATCTTCTCATACTATGTTACTCAGACTCTTCAAAGATGCTGATGGATGTGTGTCGGATCATCCAAAAGTAGTGTCGTTTTGGAGGATCCGACACGGGTGTGGCAACATTTTTGGAGAGTCTGAGCAACATAGTTCTCATATGAGCATGAACATAATATGTATACAATATATCACTTTGATGAATCTCAAGGAGTTTCCTTTTATCAAATATCTTTAAACACAAGATAGTTTGATAACGTCTCTCATTACTAAGGGCAGTTTCTGGAGTTAGACGGTCCTGCATCAGTTCAACATTTTCTTCTTATTCTGCATCCTCTTTCTTGAAGCAACGCTAAGTGCTACCAGAAGAATACTTTTTTGACTCTGCCCTGATCTTATTCCCGAGTTCTTGGTATTCTGATTAATTTGATTAAGATTATCCTGATTCTGTAGCGCACTGTCCTAGTCCCTTAGGCTGTATTGTCTGCTATAGGTCACTTGTAGCCTAAGTTGTGTGGACTCTTCACTTTCGATGCCGCACCTGTGTCGAATTCTCCAAAAATACACTACTTTTAGAGAATACGATATGCACCCATTGACATTTTTGAAAAGACCGAGTAACAAAGGTTTTAACCTCTTTGTACTTTTTCATTAAAGACATGTAGTAAAGTCCAACTAAGAAAACAATACCTTCTTAGCGTGCTGTTTACCTTTAGTCTAGCCCGCAGTACTCTCATCCAAGCTCATTTTGATAAAGCATTTTCTTGTTCGTATTTCTGGTGGAAACCTCGTCTACAAGAAGTATACTAAAATGTGGAAAACCATCAATCGTATGATTCTTTACAAAGACATTCATTCAATCTTTATACTAATAGGACTGCCATCAATGGTCATCTCATAATTTACTCAAATTTTCTGTAGACTGTCTGAATTTTTTAACTAAACACAAACTTTCTAGTATGTCTTGGCAAAATGGGATTGTAAAAGCTGGATAACTTCCTTCACCACACTTAAACTATGTTGGGATCTGGAAAACTGCCGGGTGTGTGTTGGATCATCCAAAATCTATCCAGTTTTGGAGGCTACGACATGGTCGTGACAACATTTTGGAGTGTCCGAGAAACATAGCTTAGGAGTGCAGTGTATAAATAAATCAGAAGGATAGGAAAAGGTAACTGAAAGTGATATGAAATGATGCTTGAAAACACTTTCATATATCTTTAGCTGCTCTGAAGTTCTGTTTACGAAAAAAGAATAAACAACAGCCAATAAGCATATATCAGGATTTTTAACTTCCGAGACTTAGTCCAGTTCTAGTGCTTTGTCAGGTTTACTTCCATCTCAAGATTCATTTTTGATACGGCACTTATTATCTGAATCATGCATCCTTTGTATGTAATTTCGGGTTGCGCATATAAGTTGCTATCTGGGATTGTTATTGACTTTTAACATAACTACATGCAGCTTTTTGGCTTTGCATATCTTGGACCATTTGGGCATTTTCTTCACTTATTGCTGGACAAGCTTTTCAAGGGGAAGAAAGACACAGCAACTGTTGCAAAAAAGGTACCGAAAACCCTTCTTCTTTGGATAATTTACAGTAAGTATCTGAAAAAAAAAAGGTTCCAGTTCATCTTGTACTTATTGGCTCTCATAACATCCTTTTGTGTCACATTACACTTCACTCTTTCTTTTTTTTCAGGTAAAAGATTATTTTCAGCATTGATTTATAATGATAGAATTCCTTCGCTATATTACCATTTGGTCAAACTGTATTTCCAGTTGGAGAAAACTCTAAACGAACGAGTAGATTAGTTGTTCATTTTGATAATTCGAGTGGCATTGTAATTGTTTCAGGTGGTTCTGGAACAAGTGACATCTTCTCCTTGGAATAACTTGCTTTTCATGATTTACTATGGATTAGTTATTGAAAGTAAGTTTTTGCCAAGCTACAACTCATCTTTGCAACTTAACTATGTCACAGATTAGATGATGCTTTCGCAACTTAGCACGCGAATAGATAGATTGAATTTACAAAAATTCTAACCTAAATTTCTGACTCAGACAGCATAATCATTCCCATCTAACTGTAGTTATAGGAAATAGATGATCAATAATACTGTTGAGAACCATGAGGCCTCAGGTTCAAATCAAATCCCAGTGATTCCTCTATCCATTACCCTTCTTTTCACCTTCAAACCAAACATTGCACCAGTTATGGAAGCATACACAAGTTTGACACCATTTCATCGCTAATCGGTATTGTTTTGGTAAAGTGAAGCGGTATTTGTGCAAAACAGATCTATTTTTAGGAACCCATAAAGTACATGTTTAAGTCTTCTTTCCTTCCCTTCTTCAGTTTGAAAAAAAGTACATTACCTAGAGGTATAATTATAAGGTCTCAGGTTCTAATCCTAATAGAAACAAAAAACACTAGGTGATCATATCTGTCTAAGCCTTGGTGGTCAGAGTTATACGGTTATTTGTGTTAGTTGGGGGTAGTAGGTACGTGGAGGGATAGTTGAGGTGTGGACAAGCTGACCTGGACACCACTATCATGAAAAAAAGAGAGTATAATCATATCTTCACACAACAAAGCTTTGGGCTGATGGAACCTTTATTATGTACAGGTAGACCCTGGATCCAGGTGAAGTCTAATATTAAGAGGGAATATCCAAAAGTGCAGTATACGTCTTGGACGGTTTGTCAAATCCCCCCTCCTTCGAGTTCAAAACTGATTTTTTCTGTTCTATAGTGAATTCTAACTGAATTTATCATTCAAAACTACACAGTTTTGGCCCGTCGTGGGTTGGATTAATCACCAGTATGTGCCACTTCAGTTCCGAGTCATCTTTCACAGCATTGTGGCATGTGGATGGTATGCTACATTTACCTATACTTGTTACTGGTTCCAATATGTTCAACTTCATTCCCACCTCAATGATTTCACAATATCATTGATATATCCTTTCTCATTTTCGATTTGTAGGGGGATTTTCTTAAATCTACGTGCAAGATCGATGGCATTAAAGAAAGCTTGAACATCTCAAAGTTGCAAACCAGACATGGCAACATGTTCATATGTAGTAATCGTTGCTCGTTCTCTCAGCTACTAGTGGCTTATGTAGTGGTCGGCATTTCCTATGTACCTACTAGTGGCTTGTTGTATTTTTATTTTTTTGGTTACGGTTTTCTTGAATAGTAGGGCTCTTTTATCAAAAAGATTGGTAGTCATAGAACTCCATTTTAGTTGATGATTGGCCTATTATGACTATAAAGCTTATTATAAGGGATAATATAAGTTATTTCATGTGGCAATTAATGTTGGGTAGTTGCCCTGAGTTTCTTACCATGAATGAGTTTTCTTTTTCCTAAAAGGAAAACATAAAGTCTTCATATTTGGCTAGTCATTTTTTTGTAGAAAAATGTTTAGGACTTTATAAATAGACGTTCGTTCCTTCTAACTTAATCGGCATTTACAATATAGTCCTAGGGGTTTTGAGGGTTTTTTGTTGGACACAAGTGATACGTTATCACTTATGTGAACCTCTTTGTATTCCGAGTGAATTCGGTAAGATTATTTCTCTCTATAAAAATATAGTGAATTGCTCATCTCCTCTTCGGATGTAGGTCGGTTGACCGAACCGCGTTAAATCTTTGTGTTTTTTGGTATATTTCTCATTTTTCTTCTTACTCATGGTCTATCGAGGATTGTTTTGCTAGCTTCTGCATGACACCTAATTATTTCGGTCTCAGCAATTAACACTCTTTGTAAATGTGCCTAAAACCTATAGCGATAATGGTCCAATGATAATTAACTAATGCAGGTAAATACTTTACCACTCTTTGTTAATAAGTTGTTGCTTGATTTGATTTGTGTAACAACGTCCATTAATCAAGTCTTGTTGTTCTTGGATTGATCTTCCTTTTTTGAAAGATGTTGATGATGAAAATGTGGTTGATTGATTCAAGAAAGTTGAACAGTGAAAATTTGTCATTGTTTTAGAATGAAAAGGTGAGTTTTTTTAAAAGAAAAATGTGTCTGTTTATAGTGATTTGAATGTGTTTGTGATTATGAGAAAAGAGTGTTAGTATATGATTTGAATGTGTTTGTGATTATGGTCTTTCCACGTGAAGTTATGACCATAACTGATAAAATATTATTTAAATATATTTTTTATCTTTAGAAATTCATACTTAAAATTTACTATGTGCATAACATCAATGACGAATATCATAATATTATACATAATATATTTTTTACAAAATACCAGCTACCAAACGACCCTTTATTTTACGTGACACACTTATTTTTTGAAGAGTTAAAGGAGTATTTATTTTATATATAATTTTTAAATATTTTAAATTATTAATTATTATGACTTATTTATAATACTTTTTAATAATCTATATTTTAAAACTAATCCTAAATCCCCCCCAACCCCCACCCCACAGCAAATATTGTTCATGTGAAGTGACTCACTTAAGTAGGTCTTTGTCACTTGTTAGCCAATGAGATTAGAGACCTTAAGCAAAGTTTAGCTGTAAAGCTAATCTCCTTTACCATGAGTCTATTCTTTGTGCTTTTTAATATTATTTTATGTTTAGGTGTGTAAGTAAATTTTTGTGATTTCATAATTCGATATTTATAATGCGATTCAATTGAATTAATTTTAGTACTTAGCACTCTACTACACTTCTTTATATCACTTTGATGGATATATATCTTAGGTGAATGTCTTATATAATCAAGGTGATTAAATTAATTACATGTCGATTTTAATGTCAAATATTAAATAATATATCAGGTAAAAAAAATATATGTTATTACATGTTAAACTCCATTAATAGTTTCTTAAAAAATGTACTAAAACCATATATATAAATTAAAATTCATTATTTTATCATCCATTTGGAATTAACCCTTCTTTCCCCTCTTAAGTGATCACCCTTTTTGACTTTTGAAATACTACTATTTCCACATAATTGCTGGAAGGAGTATTTGTTGGGTTTTGGGCCTTTTTTTCCTTCCTAATGTGAATAAATAAATGTCTAAGATTTTGGGAGACCTTCATTTTCTTTGTAGATAAATTTAACCCAAATTTGATTAGTCCACTTTTGCCCATAAGCCCAATATTATGGTACATATGTAAGACTTTATTTTAGGTCTTATTTGAGAAGTTATCACAAGAGATTGAGAGCAGCCATATAGAGAGAAAAATGAGAAAGTGCAGATTTTCGCGCAATTTCTAGCAGTCAATTTCAAATTGTGATTCCCGCTTCGTTTCTTGTCCCATTGAGCTGATTTTTGGACAGCTTGTTCTTTTCAACTTAATCTTTGATTGAAAACTGAGAGAGGGTGATTTGGAGTACTGTAGCTCCAGATTTTAGCTCGTGAACAGTAGCTGCGGATTTGGGTATTTTAGCTCTTTTTGTTTCTCCAGTTTTTGGTGCGCTATCTTGTAGTTGTGTTGCTCATTGTTTGATACTTTGTTGGTGACCATTTTGGAAAACACTTTTGTAAGTCTTGTTGATTATAGTGGAGCTTTGGCCTTATGGTTTTTACTCTTCACACCGAAGAGGTTTTCAACGTTAAACTTTGGTGTCTCGTGTGTTGATTTATTTTTCTTGCTTGATTGATTTGTTTGCTGCCCAAACAATTTTATTCTTCCATTATTTTGTCTTCTCTTGGTTCAAATAGAGGGGAAAGTTTTGACTTGGGATTTCTTCCACTATTGCCTTGTCATGCACATTTATTTTGTGCTTGCCTTTCCCAACAAAGTGGTATCAGAGCGTTGGTTTGTTGTTGATTATCTATTTGAATGATGGAGTCAAATATGAGCAAGATTGTTTGTTTGAATGGTAGTAATTATCATACTTGGAAAGACAAGATGAAAGATCTTCTATTTGTCAAGAAAATGCACCTACATGTGTTTGCTTCTAACAAACTCGAATCCATAAATGATGAGGATTGGGAATTTGACTATTTGCAGGTTTGTGGTTATATTAGACAATGGGTTGAAGATAATGTGAGAAATCACATTGTTAATGAAACACATGCTAGAAGCTTATGGGATAAGCTTGAGACACTTTATGTTTCGAACACTGACAACAATAAATTGTTTATTTTGAAACAATTGATGAACATCATGTATAGAGAGGGCACACCTATTTCTGATCATATTAATGATTTTCAGGGTGTTCTTGACCAGCTGTTCGGAATGAGTGTAAAATTTGATGAACAAATTCAGGGACTATGACTTCTTAATACTCTGCCAGACTCTTTTGAAACTCTTCAAGTTTCTTTGACTAATTCTGCTCCCAGTGATGTTGTGACCATGTAATATGCTAAGAGTGGTGTCGTGATCATGTAATATGCTAAAAGTGGTGTCTTGAATAAAGAGATGAAAAGAAGATCTCAAGGCTCATCTTCTTCTACTTCACACTCCGATGTTTTGGTTACTGAAGACAGGGGGAGAAGCAAGTTCAGATGTCAGAATGACAGAGATAAAAGTAGAGGAAAGTCAAAGTGTAGATTTAAGAATATTGCATGTGACTATTGCCACAAGAATGGGCATATCAAGAAATATTGTTTCAAGTACAAGAGAGATATGAAACAACAAAAGAAAGAAGGTGATAATTAAAATTGTGTTGTTGTTGTTGCTAACGATGACCTTCTTGTTTCTTGTGATGGAAATGCTGTCAATCTTGTTTGCAATGAGTCTAGCTGGTTTGTGGATTCTGGTGCTACTTCTCATGTCACGCCTAGGAAGGAATTATTTCTTCTTATAGTCCATGTAATTTTGGGATGTTGAAAATGGGCAATAATCATGAAGTGACAGTTCTTGGCATTGGGACTGTTTGTTTGGAGAGTAATAATGGTTCCAAACTTGTTCTCAATAATGTCAAGCATGCTCCAAATGTTCGCTTGAATTTAATTTCAGTGGGATACCTTGATGATGATGGTTATGTTAATGCACTTGGTGCTGGCCAGTGGAAGCTTACCAGAGGTTCGATGGTTGTAGCCCGTGGTGACAAGTTGTCTAACTTGTACGTTTTTCAGGGCTCCATTCTCAGAGGCTCAGTAAATGTGGTGGAGAATGATACTTTATCATTGTTATGGCATAGAAGACTGAGTTATATTAGCGAGAAGGGGATAGACAATTTGACTAAGAAGAATTTGTTTTCTGGAGTGAAACAAGCAAAGTTGAACAAGTGTGTTCATTGCTTAGCCGGTAAACATAAAAGAGTTTTCTTTCAGAGTCATCCACCTTCAAGAAAGCTTGATTTGCTGAAGTTGGTACATTCTGATTTGTATGATCCTTTTAAGGTAAAGTCTCATGGTGGTGCACTTTACTTTGTGACTTTAATTGATGATCATTCTCGCAAATTCTGGGTATTCTCTTTGAAGTCCAACGATCAGGTACTTGATGTGTTCAAGAATTTTCAGGCCTTGGTTGAGAGACAGACAAAGAAGAAGTTGAAATGCATCATTTCTGATAATAGTGGTGGGCATATTGGTCTTTTTGATAGATATTCAAGAGAGCAGGGTATTCGACATCAGAAAACTCCTCTAAAGACTCCTCAGCTAAATGGTTTAGCAGAGAGGATGAACAGAACTCTTGTTGAGAGGGTTAGATGTATGCTTTCAGATGCTAAGCTGTCAGATTCCTTTTGGGCAGAAACACTTAGTACTGCTGCCTATGTTATTAATTTATCACATGCTGTTGCTTTGAATGGTGATGTCCCTAACAGAGTTTGGTCTGGTAAGAATATTTTTTATGATCATCTTAAAGTTTTTGGGTGTAAAGCCTTTGTGCATGTTCCTAAGGATGAGAGGTCAAAGTTGGATATTAAAACTAGGCAATGTATCTTTGTTGGTTATGATCAAGATGAATTCGTCTATCGTTTCTTTGATCCAGTTGAGAAGAAACTTGTTAGAAGTCGTGATGTTGTGTTCTTTGAAGACCAAACAATTGAAAATCTTGACAAAGTTGATTCTCAGAGCAGTGAGAGCCTAGTTGATGTTAATCCAGTTCCTTTGACTATTCCACCAGGTGAAAATCTTCAAGTTGATATTGAAGATGGTGATCATATTCAGAATAACCAGTATGTCATTGATGCTCCAGTGCAAGACGATGTAGTTAGTGAGCAACCAACTATTATTGATGCTCTCGAGAGTTCTCTCAGAAGATCTACTAGAGAGAAAATACCTTCATCTCGTTATTCTCCTAATGAGTATGTACTTTTGACTGACGGGGGAGAATCAGAGAGTCTTGATGAGGCCATGGGAAGTGAAGAAAAAGAAATGTGGTTTGATGCTATTGGGGATGAAATGAAGTCTCTACACGATAATCATACCTTTGAGTTGGTTATGTTACCTAAAGATCGAAAAGCTTTGAAAAACAGGTGGGTTTTTAGGGTGAAACATAAAGATGGTAACCCAATTCCACGGTACAAGGCTAGATTAGTTGTGAAGGGTTTTAACTAGAAAAAGAGAATTGATTTTGATGAGATATTCTCTCCAGTTGTGAAGATGTCATCCATCCGTGTGGTTCTAGGCTTGGCTGCAAGTCTAGACTTGGAGGTTGAACAAATGGATGTTAAAACTGCTTTTCTCCATAGTGACTTAGACGAATAAATTTATATGGAGCAGCCGAAAGGTTTTGAAGTCAAGGGAAAAGAGAATTATGTTTGCAAATTGAAGTAGAGCTTGTATGGTCTAAAACAAGCTCCCAGGCAATGGTACATGAAGTTTGGTTCTTTTATGAGTCAACAGGGCTTCAAGATGACTTCTTCAGACCATTGTGTTTTTGTGCAAAAATTCTCTGATGGTGACTTTATTATCGTTTTGCTTTATGTTGATGACATGCTTGTTATTGGTCATAATACTTGCAAGATTAAAAAGTTGAAGCAAGAGTTGAATAAGTCTTTTGCTATGAAAGACTTGGGACCAACAAGGCAGATTCTTGGCATGCAAATTGTCCGTGATAGAGATGCCAAGAAATTGTGGTTGTCACAAGAGAAGTACATTCATAAAGTACTTCGTAGATTTAACATGAACAAAACTAAGGTTGTCAATACACCTTTAGCTATGCACTTCAAATTCAGTACTAAGCATTGTCCTTCCAGTGATGGTGAGAAGGAAGATATGAAGAAAGTTCCTTATGCTTCAGTTGTTGGTAGTTTGATGTATGCAATGGTGTGTACAAGACCAGATATTGCTCATATTGTTGGTATTGTTAGCCGTTTTCTTTCTAATCCAGGAAGAGAGCATTGGAATGCTGTAAAGTGGATTATGAGATATCTTTGTGGCACTTTTAGTCTGAGTTTGTGTTTTGGGATAGGGAAACCTATTCTCTGTGGTTGTACTGATTTAGACATGGCCGGTGATGCTGATACTCATAAGTCTACTTCAGGCTACTTGATTACCTTTGCAAGGGGAGCTGTGTCTTGGAAATCTAGGTTGCAAAAATGTGTTGTTTTATCTACTATAGAGGTTGAGCTTATTGCAGCTGTTGAAGCTTGCAAAGAGTTGATCTGGATGAAAAGATTTTTGGGGGAACTTGGTTATGCTCAAGAGAGGTATGTGCTTTATTGCGACAGTCAACGTGCTATTCATCTTGGCAAGAATTCTACATTTCATGGTCGGTCTAAACACATTAATGTGAGGTATCATCAAATTCTAGATGTGTTGGATTCTAAGTTGCTTGAACTTGAGAAAATCCATACCAATGATAATGGTTCTGACATGATGACTAAACGTTTTCCAAGAGGAATGTTTGAAGAATGTTGCATGATCGCCGGGATGGCGATTCCTCCACATAGTCGGTAGGGGGAGAATTGTTGGATTTTGGGCCTTTTTTCCCTTCCTATGTGGATAAATAAAAGTCCATGGTTTTGGGTCTTCCTTCCTTTCCCTTGTGGATAAATTTAGCCCAAATTTGACTAGACCACTTTTGCCCATAAGCCCAATATTATGGTGCATATGTAAGACTTTATTTTAGGTCTTATTTGAGAAGATATCACAAGAGATTGAGAGCAGCCATATAGAGAGAAAAGTGAGAAAGTGCAGATTTTCGCACAATCCCTAGCAGCCAATTTCAAATTGCGATTCCCGCTTTGTTTCTTGTCCCATTGAGCTGATTTTTGGACAGCTTGTTCTTTTCAACTTAATCTCTGATTGGGAACTGAGAGAGGGTGATTTGGAGTCCTGTAGATCCAGATTTTAGCTCGTGAACAGTAGCTGCGAATTTGGGTATTTTAGCTCCTTTTGTTTCTCTAGTTTTTGGTGCTATCTTGTAGTTGTGTTGCTCATTGTTTGGCACTTTGTTGGTGGCCATTTTGGAGAACACTTTTGTAACTCTTGTTGATTATAGTGGAGCTTTGTCCTTGTGGTTTTTACTCTTCACACCGAATAAGTTTTCCACGTTAAACTATGGTGTCTCGTGTGTTGATTTATTTTTCTTGTTTGATTGATTTGTTTGCTGCCCAAACAGTTTTATTCTTGCATTATTTTGTCTTCTCTTGGTTCAAATAGAAGGGAAAGTTTTGACTTGGATTTCTCCGCTATTGCCCTGTCATGCACATTTATTTTGTGCTTGCCTTTCCCAACAGTATTGGATATGAAATCTCAGCCACCAATAAGAGTTATGGTAATCGATAGCAATTTATTTCATAATTAATTAAAGGTTTCAAAGTTGAGCTCTAAATATGAAATTATTGTATTTGTTAAAAACTACTTTACCTTTAATATAAAACTTTCGAACTTCAAAATTACATCCATAAAATGTACTAAGACCTAAGTAATAACCAAAATGTTTAAGAAATGTGTAGGTTTTTAATCATTATCAAAGGTTTTAAATTCAAGTTTCGCTTAACAAGTTATTGTCTTTATTAATCTTTATTAGTGAGTGTTTTATCTCTTCAATTTAGAAATTTCTAACACAATTTTGAATTAATCAAGCTTTAGTAAAAATATCGAACATTCAATGAAAAACAAAAAATCTCAGCCAATTCGAGTCGATTCTCCAGCGTTTGGATAGGAGGTGAAAATCTTAACGCATAGTATAACTATTATGAGGAGTAAAGAAAGAGCTACGAAGAATGGAAATAATATTCTTTGTATGATAAATTCATTATTTAATCAAATCATAAAAGATATATCCTTAAGTTTTTTTCGATTTTATGTTCTTTTCCACTAACATCGACCATGATCCATTTTAATAAAAAAAAAAAAAATTGGGTATACAAACCATTTTAATAATTAATATAATTACGTTAGCAACATCAGGTTATAGCAAATGAGATTAGAGAGTTTAAACAAAGTTTATTTGTACGTAAAGTTAATCTCCTTTACCATATAATGAGTCTATTTTGTGTGCTTTTTAATATTGTTTTCTGTTAAATGTATGACATTTTTTTCCGAAATTTCATATAATCTGATATTTGATATTTATGATATGGTTCAATTAAATTTAATTCGAGACGGAAAGTACCAGATAAGAGTAAAGTGCTCCTTATGAAAGACGATGTCGTATTTAGCACTCCACCACGTACAATTCTTGACGGTTCTTGTTTGATATAAATCACTCATTCTTGACGGTTCTTGTTTGATATATATCACTTTGATGGCATATATATATATTTTAATTAAGTGAATGTCTTATATAATTAAGGTGATTATATTAATTACATGTAAATTTTATGCCAAATATTAAATAATAAATTGGGTAAAAATAAAAATAATATGTTATCACATGTTAAACGCCATTAATAGTTTTGAAAAGATTGCACTAACAATATAGATAAATTAAATCCATTATTTTATTGTCAATTTGAAATTAACTCTCTTTTTCACTCTTAAGTAATCGTCCTTTTTTACTTGTCAAATAGTAATATTTCAACATAAATTCTAAAAGATGTATTGGCTATAAAATCTCAGCCGTTAATAAAGTTATAATAAAGTGATAAATTCATATTTTTTATTGAGATATTTCAAATTTAAGTTCTGGATGTAAAATTGTTATCTTTGTTAATGAATTTTTGGACTTGAAAATTACAGGCATAAAATGCACTAAAGTCATAACAATTACTGATCAAAATAAGTAGGCAAAATAATTTCTTTTTGACCCTCCAATTACTAAATATTGCCACAGAAATTGCCAAAGGAAGCATAGAATATAAAATCTCAGCCGATTATAAATATTTATATTCATTATTATCACTAAATATAATATTATAACAATCATATTATTATCGTTAACCTTTTTCTTTGTCGTACCGATAGAATGAATATTCTTTGTATGATAAATTCATGGATAATGTTAATCATCATATATAGTGGGTGACTCAAAAAGTATATCCTTTGTTTTTTTTTTTTTTTTTTTTTTAACTTTAGGTTCCTTTCCACTAATATCATATGGTCCACTTTAATATTTTGTTTTTGGGTATAAATACCATTTTAATAATTAATTACTATAGCAAACATCAGGTTATTAGGTTTGAATTAGGTTGTTGTCATTATCATTCTTTGTTTGTAACATTGTAGTACACAAGGGCCCTCAACTGGTTTTTGTACTTGTCAATTTTTATTTTTTTTAACTCATTGTAAAATTAGGAAAAAATCAAATAATTTTTTTTTTCGATCATGAAAGATTACTTCTAATATTTTAAGTAATTATAGACGACGTTAGAAATTGGTTTATTATTAGGGAGCATAATAGGGTGACAAATTCGCTAGTTATAAAAGAAGACGATACTACAACGTGATTGAGATGGTTTTAAAAAAACTAATTTTAGTTATATATTATAAAAAATTCAAAAATTGAGATGATATAATTTTTTAAAAATAACTCATAGAACCTTCCCATTGACCCCCTTTATTCATATATTAAAATTAGCATAGCTAATTAATGCGATATTTCATAGTTTTTTTTAGTATTGCTTGCACAAATATTTAACATATCAAATACGATGTTTAATTACACTTCACGATTTCATATAAATAAAATATGTATAATTTTGAGTAATTTATGTATTACTATTTTATACCAAATAAAAGATGAAACAATTAATATGGAAAATAATTAGTGAAGGAAAAACTACATAATTAGGTATACTTTATTACTATATATATTATTATTAGCTATACTTTCAAGATATTACATATCTTACTACTTATTAAGAGTTTCTTTCATATATTGAAAAATATACACTTAGATACATGTATTTTTGCAACCAGATATACTAAAATAACGAGAGAGGCCAGCGAGATGGTGAGGGAGGTGAGCGAGATTCATATGTATATATATCTGATGTAATTCGCATGTATCTGTATGTAGCTAGTGCGATTCGCATGTAACAGATACATAGGAGAGAGGCGAGGGAGGTTGTGTATCCCAAATACATGTGAATCCACTTGGATACAATGTATCTAGAACAAATTACACCAAATTTTGACCTCATGTATCAGTTGGGTTCGAAAGAATCAGGCATCATGCAGAAGTTTACAATTGCAAATCATATGTTGATAAATTAAACGACACATAAAACTTTACTAAAAAAAACATATATTATTATATGGTCAATTGATCTATATAATTAAAAACTAATATTAAGCATAGAAACTTTAGAGAGAAAAATCTTTCCATAAAAAAAACTCTTAAATGTGTACATTGTGTGAATGCTATTATATATGTTCTTGGAATGAGAAGAAAATTTTCAGTTTATAGAGTTCCAAACTTTTCTACTAAGAAAAGAATAAATCAGATATGGAAGAAAATTATATTTACTTTCAAGAAAAGTAAAAACAATTATGGTATTACTTTGACTTTCCTTCCAAAGAAAAGTAAAACTCAAATATGGTAAGAAAATCAGTACAAAATCCTAATAGTATTCCGAGATACATGTATATGGACGTAACTGTACACACCAAAATTTGATAAAATATTTAATATTGCATACTAGAGTATATATAAGTAATTAACTCCTAAACTAGTACCAAAATTTATGTAAGTTCCCCATAACTAAACTCCGTATTTATAATGTCCGCAAAACCCTAACCAATAACTATAAAGATAATGTACAAAACTTATTGAATCAACCAAATTATTGCTTTATTTAGAAAATTGGGCAACTCCTATAATCTTTTGACTTTCCAGACAATGTTTGATATTAATTTTGAAGCTCAATTAATTAAATTTATACCAAAAAAACCCCCTATTTTACATGGTAAAATACTCCCTAACAATTTTTTTAAAAAAAATACTCTCTATCAATATCAACTATTTACGAATAAAGAAATACATAAATATCACTCTATCACAATTTTCGATGATCGAATAAACTACATAAATGAAATAAGATTATAATGGCAACGTCATGGACATTGTTCAAGAAAACTAGGATAAGCAGGATATACTTATCAGAAACAAATACACGAGTCACTTATATAGGTGGATGTTAATTAATGTTATAACAATAATTAGGTAGCAAATTAATTAAAACGAATTAAATATTTATGTGGCCTAGCTAATCCATAACATCATTTTAATAATCCTTTATTGTTGAGAATTTCATAATTTCGAAATTCTTTGCTAACATAATTTACTTATAGGGTAATTGTAACTAATTAACCATTTGATCTAAGCTTAATTTTTGGGGTAAGAAGGGTAAAAATAAACAATAAATAAATAATTTATTGATAGAAAGTACAAGTAATGTTTTTTTTATAAAAAAAATAGTAATGTTTAAGTCCTGCTAGACATTGTCTTAGAAAATATTTAAATAAGGTGAACTGTTATTTCATAATTACAAAAATCTTCTCTATAAGAAAAACAGAAATAACAAAATTTAAATAATGTGAAATTAGAAAGTCAAAAAGAGGGTAAGTATGATGAGTCCATGATTAGACTAAGCTCTTCTAATTTTCTCATGGTTCATAAAAATTATTAATCCATTTTATAGCCTTAATCCTAGTTCATTATTTTTCATCATTTAGTTAATGTACTCATAATTATTTGATAGTACTAAATTTGTTTATATCCCACAATTTGGGGTTAATAAAGTTGATAGACCAATTATTTGACCCTTTGGTATCACCTAGGGTCATATATTATACTTTCACCATAACTTGAAGAAAGAAAATTAATTATTTTTTTTGGGAGTGGGGGTGGGGGTGGGGGTTAAGAAAATGAATCAATAAACATAACAAAGTTGAGTAATTTCTTAATGCTTTTAATGGTTTGACTTTATATATATATATAAAAAAAAAAAAACTACAAAGTGAAAATGCTTTTTGTGAAATACGTCAATAGTCACTTGCATTTGATCCGTAAGTAAATAATTACATTATTTTATCGGAGAAATTAATTCAACTTCAATAGGGATGAACATAAATACAACAATTACCAATCCAAACTGAAATTTATATTGTACAAAAAGTTTAAAATTCGATATTTAATATTTACTTTTAATTATTCATTATCAAAAATTAAAATTAAATTATGAAAATATTGAAATAAAACATTCAACTTCAAATAAATTGTTTTAACATATATATGAGTAGAATTAACAAGTGATTGGGATATATATCTTAATTGACTTGTACGTCAAAATCATAATGTTAAGATTTATATGTAACTAGAAAACATAATTGCGCTTCGCGCGGTGCATTAATCAATCTATATATAATATAAAGGAGGATCTTCATTTCGCTGATGTGGCATGCCTCAATGATCAGAAAAGGTATTTATCTATCTTCTTAGAATTTAGACATTTAGAAAAGATTTTTTTAAATACATTTTTGTCAAACAAATATGATAAAACTTTTCATGTTTATGCATAAAAAAGTTATTATAAATATTCATGAAATCTTTATTAGTAAGTTTGTTATTAAAATTAAAGTTAGGTGAACAATACTTTTTTTATTATATCTTCTTGTTTCATTCATTAGATAATATGAAATATTTGTTTTCCGAAAATTTCCTTCGTTAAGAATAAAACAATGAAAAGAAAAGAAACTAAACATTAGTTATTATCCTATGGCCAAAATTAATTCAACTAATACTGTTTTTCTCTAATATTATTTTTCAAAGTTAAATAAGATCAGATTAATCTGATATTTTAAAATTAAGATTTAAGTATTCAAAAACTATATAGAAAGTATTATAAATTGCAATTTTATTCATGTATCATGTATCAATATAATTAAGAAAATATATATTAATTAAATTTTGATTGAAATTTATATTATTTGACTCTTTAAAAGATATAATATTAAAAAGAGAGAAAAAAATTCAAAAAGTGACAAATTAAATAAATGGAAATATGATATGATCTCGTTACAAATTTAGCTAAGATATAATAGATTAATGGATGAAAT
>JAJOOR010019401.1:0-19787 GCA_036250505.1 Solanum acaule | reverse complement strand
CCCCCCCCCCCCCCCCCCCCCCCCCCCCCCCCCCCCCCCCCCCCCCCCCCCCCCCCCCCCCCCCCCCCCCCCCCCCAGATAAAGAAAAAACTTAAAATGATGTCATGTAATGATTGGTGTGTGAACATACTTGCTACTTAAAATCTGGGGTTGATCGAAAAATGATATAATAATATCAGTTCATAATTGTTTAGGGGGGTAATAGGGTGGTTGCAAAGTTAATGTATTTTTTTGAAAATTTGGGACAACTTCAGTGATGACTTTATATTTTTGCCAATGTAAAATAACAACAATGACATTTATTGTAGGAATAGTATACGCTCTTTGTAAAGTGGAAAAATTAGCTAATTATTCAAATATATCTATCATATTTACTAATACTCTCTATAGTTTGAAATAAATACATTTTATCTCACTAATTGATAATTTCATATCAAATTTCAAGTCTTTTTTTTTCCTTTTCTAGATACATATATTTTTGCCACTAAATACACTAAAATAGAGGGAGAGGCAAACAAGAACCAGAAGGAAGTGAGCGAGATTATGTCTCTGTGATATTCATACTCAAATACTGTGTAATAAAAAAAATAAAAAAATTCATACGTATATGGCATGATTTCAAAGTGTTGATCTGAGGCATTTTTCAGCTTTCTATTTTATTTTTTTCCTTCATAAGAAAAACATCATCTTGTCAACTCCTCTCAAAGTGGGTGACAACAGACTCACAAGTTTTTCTTTTGGCTTTCTGTCAATTCATAAACAAGAAATCAATTTTTACATATCTTCAATTTTTGCAATTTTTATAATTATAACACTTTACATGACATTTTTAATATCACTAGATTAAAGTCATTTTGATACATTTAACATATTTTCAATTTAAAATCATTCAAAAATCTTCTTAACATTTTTGACAAATCAAAATAGGACAAACAAAATATTTTGTTTTATAATTAGAAGTAACTTAACTTAAAATTTCTCTTTTATCTTAATAAAATAGTTTAAAATAACATAAATACTTAAAATTTGTTTTGAATCATAAATTTCATAAATCTTTATGTTTTTTTAATAAACTTTATGTCAAGTTAAATAGTATCAACACAGAAAAAGTATATATACTCCAATCAACTTAATGGTATGTTACGTTTATCAACTTTTCTTTGGTGATGGGGGCTGCGCCTGCGTCATTAACATATACCAAGTGGTTCTGACGATAATTACGTTATTACTAGTGAAATATCCATCGATCAATCTATATCACCTTGATGGTGTAATATCCATAAAATATTTCCAGGCCGTGAATTTTTTCTCTACAGTTGATTCAGATGATGTTTATTTTGCGATAGCTATGAGATAGAAAATCACGATGTTAAATTAACATTTGAACATGTGATTTGAAATATATATTGAATAAATTTGATGCAAACACATGGCAATGTGAAGAGGAGACCCCTCCTATTAGTGGCGGACCCAGGATTTTTGATCAGGGGGTTCAAAGTGTAAAAAAGAAGTTCAGGTGGTAATGCAAGTACGCGGTGAGCATAGTAGCCCCTTGGCATGCTCTTTATACAAGAGCCATAGATATTTCATTGGTTCATAAAAGTAAAGACTAAACTAATCAAAGATATTGAGGACAAAGATACATTGATACGAATTTTATGAATCGACAGTATTACATAAGTTAATTCCTATAACACATGAAAATTAAATGATGAAAAAGGGAGTGAGACGGGGAAGAAAGATATTTACCTTATTATGTTAAATTTAACTTACTTTATCATACCGTATTAAGCATTTCTTTCTACTTTTATCATGCTCCATCGAGCTTTCTTAAAATTTCTTGTGTTTTTATACTTTTATTTTGTAATGTTTACTTTATTTTTCACTTTTAAAAATAAAATAAAATTAGTATCCATTCAATCACATATTACTTTGAAAATCGTCAAGATTCTCTAAAAGTGTGTAAGAATAGAGTTACTAATATTATAATGCATATTAAGAAGATAAATAAATAGCATCGTCAATTTTTTTAGTTCATAAAATTTAATTTACTAGGTTAGTCATAATTTGTAAAAAAGACAAATAACAAATAAATCAAATAAGTTTAGTTTCCATCTCTCTAAATAGAATTAAAAATATAAAAGAAATTTCATGAATTTTATTAAATTAATATTTTAAAAGGATGTTGACGATATTTAAGTTTCTTCATTCAATTACATCTAATTTACCTTTTTTTTTAAAATAAATTATATTTCTATCTCAATTTCAAGTTAAATATAATTCATCATTTTTTAAAAGAGTTACGTTGAAACAAAATGAATAATAGATATAAAAAAAATAAAAAAAAAATAAAAAGAAAAAAAATGTGTCTAATGTTGTAAAACTTAAGAACAAAAGAACAATATAAAGATGAAGACAAGAAGAATATAAAACAAGAGGAACAATATAATATAACTTTCTTTCTTTCATGTATTCACTAAATCTTCAAGTGTATGCAATATGAACCCTTATGCCTCTATTTATAATGTAACATAGAGGCATACAAAAGGTTAGTCATAAACATGACATTAACATGAATATAATGGGGAGGTTATGGAAGTGAAAGGTTACAAGAATAATGCATGGTTATAAAGGTGGAGGTTATGGAGGTTATGGTTATCTTCATAATTGAGGAAAGTAATGGAGTAACTTCTTGATGTAGCTGATATCCATAATATATTATTTTATAACACTCCCCCTTGGATGTCCATAGATAATATGCCTCGTTAAAATCTTACTAGGAAAAAACCCCGTGGGAAAAAATCCCAGTGAAGGAAAAAGAGTACACATATCTTTTAATACGCTTTGAATGTTGCCTCGTTAAAAACCTTACCAGGAAAATTCAATTGGGATAAAACCATGGTTAAGAAAAAGAGTACAACGCGTATTTTTCTCCCCCTGATAAAAACTTTACTTGATATCTCGGAGACAATGCATTCCAATCTTATATCACAACTTCTCAAATATTGATGTTGGCAATCCTTAGTGAATAAGTTTACAAGATTATCACTTGAATGGGTCTTTGAACGTCTATCTCACCATTTTGTTGAAGATCATGTGTGAAAAATATTTTTGGTGAAATATTCTTTGTCCGACCTCCTTTGATTGTATCCTCCCTTCAATTGAGCTATATATTATTTCCGTATATGGTGGTTAGAATATCTTTTGCCAAAGGAAAATCACATATTTTCTGAATATGATAGATCATGATTCCAACTATACACACTCCCGACTTACTTCATAGATCAATATTATTTCTGTATGCTTTGAAAAAGTGGTTACCAATGTTTGATTCTTTGAATGCCAAGATATTGTTGTGCCTTCATATGTAAACAAATAGCTCATCCGCGATCGAGCTTTATGCAGATCAAATAAATATTTTACATCTATATGATCAAATCATTTCTAACTCAGAGATTGATCATTTCAATTTTATATGTTTCTCGTCTTTTCTTCTCAAAAAAAATCACACATCTTCTATGTGTTGAGTCACTTGCTTTGTTAGTTTCTTGGCATAACTTGAATGATAATATGACAATGCCCTCACATAACTTTATATATATATCAAATAAACTTCTAGCATTTGCATAACCAACAATCTGTAAGTGCTCCAATTGCACTAATACATGGCATTTTTAATCATTTTCATGAGGTTGAAAAGATTCTTTCTCTGTGTTAAGCAATCTCAGAATCATTGGGTACTCAATGAAATTGTTTTAAGACCTTTTAAATCCTTCAAGAATTTTCATATAAACTTCATCGTCTAGTTAGACATGATAATCAGTCATTATACATATTCAAGTATTTCATCTATTGTCAGACTGAAATAAGTCTTTGGAGAACATATCTCCATTTAACAATGTCAGAACTTCTGTGAAAACCCTTTATGCCCCGAGGCACAAACAATACTTTATATCTTACGATTGTACTTTCGCACAATGATTCATTTGTACCCCACTGACATATATTTTGATCTATCAACTATAAGATAAAAAACATCACTTTTTTAAGTGAAACAAAATATACTTGAATAGTGCCAATCATCTATCTGTCCACACTATATGACAGATTCGAATTTAAGATCCTCGTAACCACTTATAGCATTGAGTGCTACTTCACATCAAAGATACCGTTGAGGGTCATTTGACTCGATTCCAATACGACAGAACTTATCAAGATCTCTTCATTTTTCATTATTTTCAGGTACATGAACCTTTGCCAAGGTTTTATTAAGTGTTATGTCATAATGCTCTTTCAAAGAACTTACCTCATTATCATGACCATTTTGATAATTTGCTCCTCTCCTTCCTCAAGGAGTTTTACGTTTGGAATCAATTGGTCTATCACACTTCTGGTGTACCATAGACTTTGTCCTTCAAGGACTATTTATTAGAGCATTTGTAGCTTAATTAAAATATTGGGTCAGCAAATACATCTGGCAAATTATTTGTAACATTTTGCAAATGAATTATCTCTTGAATTTCAAGTTCACATTTTTTTAATGATGATCTAGATAATTCACCCCACACATAATTTCAACTGCTAAACATATCTCCCCCTAATGTTAGCTAGGAAATTTAACATTCACCCCCAACCTCATTTGGGGATCCATCTTTGTGCATGGTGGAGCAATAAAATCATATGTGCACACATCAAATTTTTAGATGTAAATTATTTGGTTCCTGACCCTGAACCAATTGTGATGGGAGAACCTTGTTCGCTTGATGCATACACGTTAAATAAACTTATCTCATACCAAATTTTATTTGAGATATTTGTTCTCATAACCATTGGTCTAGCTATAATTGGAGGCATACAATTTCTGCTATACCAACCAACATTATCAACATAATTTTATAGTTTGGAACTGTGCTCTTAATTTAACAATTCGAGTAAACAACCTTACAAAAACCAATTTGTAAGTTGACACAAATGCACATGTGACCATACCATAGATGCATCTATTAAATCATAATAGTGAACGGTCCACATGGCAGGTGAACGGGCCCATATTCACCTTTCTATATGTTTCAAATAATTTCAGGGGATACAATCCCAACCTTAGTTGATACAGTTATCATTTTGTCATGAGAACAAGCAACAAAAGAGAATCTTTTATTTCTTCAAGCATATAGCCACGTGAATTCTCAACTTCTTTTGCATCACTCTGAACCGGAATGGCCAACCGGTTATGCCAACTGATATTTATTCTAGTAAACATCTAGTTTACTTTTGCATGTGATTCCTTCATCATGCCCATCTTTATACAATAAACAAGAGAAAGACGGGTAACTTTTTATGTAAATATTCATAACCCGCTTTGATTGTAGTAATTTGAAGATATTTAATCTTTCAATAATTTACAGTCTCAATATAACAATTCTTCTTTTCAATTCCTCTTAAACTTAAAAAGTTTCTTTTGAGACTTACTACAACCTCAATATTATGAACTATTTTCATTTCTGGATAGTAACAAATTAGTTCTTCCGAAACTCTTAATTAAGTTTGTGTATAACCACAAATTTCACAACACCATTTTTATGGTGACCATCTCCTTCAAGGAGAAAATTATTATTATTGTCATGGTTAAAATTATTACATGCAAGACTTATTTCTTGACAACCAATGACAAATTTGTGTTGCCACACAACAACATTTATTTTGGTCATGACCACAATCTTTATAGAAAATAATTATTTCTTTCTTTTGTCCTCCAATAGTTCATAATAAAACATACCACAATATTTGTGTAGTACTCAAAGTATATGACCAAAATGACCATTTATGTCAAAAAAATAATAATTCACTATCTCAAACCTCTTGTAGAGGTGAGATGTGACATTTATCCAACCATACATGTACATGTCCCTGTCCATATGAACACAAGTCACATTCTCATCAAGAAATGAACTATAATCATTTGTACATGCTCCATAAGTTTTTATTAGAAACTCATTGTCATGCTTTGGCATTATCAAATTTATGTGACTCATCTCAACATCACTTTAAGAGGTCAAATGTACCAAATGTACTACCACTTTGTATTCCTTTATTTTGATGGAGGATTTACAAAACTTTCAAATTGGGTTGCACTAACTCAATGTGCCCAATAACTTTTCATACCACTTTGATGGCCAAAACTTACCTTCACATTTGAAGGACCATCTTAAGAACCCATAATGTTCTTCCTTTTAATTACCACAATTGACCATTAACATTTTACCAAACTCATATTCATACATTTAACCACTTGTCACTTTCAGACACATTATGTCATGCTACCACATTCACTTAAAAGAATGGAGCAAATCAATTGGAAAAATTTCATGATTTTTATCAAGACTTGAATCCAACGTCTTACCCATAAAAAGGCATTTTAGGTCATTATTTATTGGGACCCAACCCAACATTTTATTATCATGATGCATCAGGATTCTCACCCGATTACCCTCTTGGTGCGATAGGACTTGAATCCTTCGTGTTACCCTCAATCAATGACATAAATGCAAAATATAATAGGACTCACCATTGAGCCTTAAAAAATATTACCACTTTGTGATTAACATGTACTAATAAATATAGAACAAAATTGTCACTTTGTGATTAACATGCATAATAAAATATAGAACAAAAAAAACACAATAAAAATATTCTCAACAAAGTATGTACTAATATCTTAAACTTGTCAAAACAGAGAGTTACATATAACATTATATTATATAATGTTTGGTGCATAATTATTAAGCTAGTGAATTACCGTTATAAATCAAAGAATCAATAATAATTCCAATTACACTAAAATAAAACTGCTCACTAACACCATTTCTTTTTCAATTTCCATGTGAACCCAAAATATTTCACAAACATTACAACATAAATTGAAAGCTTATGCAATAACCAAAACAGTGAGCATAATCATAAATAAAATATAAAATAAATTTCACATACAAAAGAAAGTATATATAGTCATAGGTGAAAAAAGAAATGCACAGTAACAATAATATTAAGCATTCACCTTGTTCACAAGTAAAATATAAAATAGATTCCACAATAATTTACCTTTTTTTCCGAGAGAAAAATAAACACAATTATTTTACCTTCTTTTATTTACTTTGCTTCAATCCTGCAATGGTAGAACATTCGTGCAAATAACGTTTTGTAAAACTTAAGAACAAAACAATAATATAAAGATGAAGACAAGAAGAATATAAAACAAGAGGAACAATATAATATAACTTTCTTTCTTTCATGTATTCACCAAATCTTCAAGTGTATACAATATGAACCCTTATGCCTCTATTTATAGTGTAACATAGAGGCATACAAAATGTTAGTCACAAACATGATATTAACATGAATATAATGGGGAGATTATGGAAGTGAAAGGTTACAAGAATAATGGTTATAAAGGTGGAGATTATGAAGATTATGGTTATCTTCATAATGGAGGAAAGTAATGGAGTAACTTCTTGATGTAGTGGACATCCACAATATATTATTTTATAACATCTAATAAATTTAAACAAAAACAAAATAAATGAAAAAGAAGAAATGGAATAAAAGGAAAAAATAATGAAAAAGAAGAAAGAAGAAGTCCAAAAGTTCTTTTTTCCAAAGCATTAAAAAGAGGGGGAAAATGTTGCCTATGGGAATAGAACCCATGACACAGGGGCATTTCTTGAACAACTTATCCACTGAGCCAAGCCTATCCTTTGTTTTCAGGGAGTTCATTTTAATATATATATACACATAAAATCAAAATTTGACGTTAACCCCCTAGGCTCCACCTAGGTCCGCCCCTGCCTCCTATAGTTAATAAGTGATCGATGTCGACCAGCCCCAGAAGGAACACCCTATAAGCGTCTAAAGTTTCGTCCCTGAAATATAGCAAATAGGAAAGGAGAATAGCAAGCAAACAATAATATTTGTATTTGAATTTATGCGAAGGTTACAATCTTTATAAAATCTTTAATAAAAGATATGTAATCCCCTGATTTCTCTCTTTACGGATGTTCTTGATTTAATGAAATACTTGCGGCTCAACACTTGGAGCGAAGACTTCTTTGTATGTGGAAGACTTGCAGTTCACCACTGAAGAGCAAGGATTCTCTATGTATTTCTCTGTGTATGTTCTTTTTTTTTCTTTTGGTCTTATGAAGTCCTCTTTTTATAGGCTTGAGCTAGGGTTTTAGGGGTACTTTCATCCAAGTAATATTGGCCCTTGGGCTTGAAGAACATGAGTTGGGCTTGTCTTGTCAGCTTAATGGACTGACCCAAATGTGATTTGGACTTTATTTAAGTCATATATTTTGACTTAAACATTAATCTGACTTTATTAACCAGTAATTTGACTTGGTCAATATATCATGAATTTGTGGATTAATCCAAAATTTAATATAAATTTATCAATAAAATTTCACTGTCTACAAATGTCCCCTGCTTCAAGGCTTGTTGTGGTGTCCAACTTGTCGAACCTTTAAAGACAATACTTGAAGTATTCATGAAATATTTTTTTTTGGAGTCTTTCAAAACTTTCCATATTTGATTCCAATGGAAATTTTCCATAACTTAATTCCTATAGAAACTTACCATAATTTGGTTCCTAGGAAAATTTACCATAATTTTGTTCCAAATATGTTTTTTCCATAATTTTGTAGGAACACAGTTTATGTACTTTTGATTTCTATAAATATACATGCTCTTACAATGGTTGATTGTCAACTTGAGGCATATCAAACTCAATTTTCATCACTTTTTTTCAGCACTGCACACCTGCGGTAGAAAATTCATAACCTGTTGTAGAAACGTCGAAATCATAATTCGTTTGATATTCTAGAAACTAGACTCAGAGGGCTACGACATATCCGAAATTCAAAATCAAAACCCTACTGAATTGATGGTAATTGATTTATGAAGTTTGCTATCAAATCTGTCTTCTTTTTTACAGCTCTATGCAGTCTAGCCAAAACATCTCTATCTTGGTTTAGAAGATTGTAAATGACAAAATACTTGATTCTCTAGAAACTAGACATCAAAGTCTACAACATATCCAAAAATCAAGGTAAAACTCTTCATGGATTGACGAGAATTAATTTTTGAAGTTGGTCTTCAATTCTGTCATCATTGTTTTGCAGATTTGTGGAGTCTCACCAAAACGTTTGTATCTTGATGTAGGAGAACTCGAATGGAGAGTGATGTCTGCATAATCAAGACACAACTTCCAATGCAAGTGTCTACGATCGTACAATAGTAAAGTAACCCAATCAAGGGTTGGGGTCTAGTCCCAAGGGAGTGGGCTTGAGAATTAGTAGAAAAATAAAATTAAGTTCTAATTAGTCATAGCTAGAGATATTATCGATTAAAATTATGTTAAATCTAAGGGGTGATGCAAGCATCAATTATCAATGGGGTTTTTGTCACAGGTAAGTAAAAAAACAACAAAAATATAAAAAGTACTAATCAAGGAGATGGGGTTCTTGGGATGTGTAGGAATACGGGAAAAACTAAACTATTGGTACATGCTTTTGACAATAAATCTGTTGAATATTTGTGACTAGGCTAGACTATAGAGGGGATAAATTCTCTCTCAAGCAACTTACCCCGAATCAAATGGGTTCCTCTCGGACACCCACTTGCCGCATGAAGAGCAGCCTCCGCCTTAGCCCACTCACTCTCTCGAGCTGAGTACGTGGGAATGAGACTAGGGTTCACTCTCTCGAGCTGAACCTCATGTCGACCCAATCACACCGGCCATCAATTTAGTAGTCTTAGTTTTACGACCTCTCTCTCGAGCAAGCTGAAAACACAAAGTTGAAATCGTATTTGCAACTACAATTTCATTAAGTTCCACCACAACTACTAAATGAAATCATATCTAAACAACAAATAAAGCATCAACAAGCAAGACCCAACAGATAATCTAACTCATATTCACAAAATCACACCCTAAGAATTGGGGTTTTAGCTACACATGTAAAAGAGATAGAAATTTATACCAATATGAGTTCGCATTCAAATGAGTATGAAGATTTAAGTCTTAAAACAAGCAAAGAGTGAAGAATCCAAGAGACCCAAACCCAAAATCTTGGAGTTGAAACCCTTTGAACCTTCAAGTTCTTCAAAACCCTCTCCAAAATTAGAACTCAAAAATAGAAGCCAAGTTTGCAAAATTACTATTCAAAGCTAAAAATTCGATATTAGAATAATAATTCTCAACGAGTATTTATAGTTTCCAAAAATTTGTGCTGCAGCGGATCATTCGACGTCGTTAGTATAGAGGGGATAAATTCACTCTCGAGCAACTTACCCCGAATCAAATGGGTTCCTCTCGGACACCCACTTGCCGCATGAAGAGCATACTTCGCCTTAGCCCACTCACTCTCTCGAGCTGAGTGCGTGGGAATGAGACTAGGGTTCACTCTCTCGAGCTGAACCTCATGTCGACCCAATCCCACCGGCCATCAATTTAGTAGTCTTAGTTTTACGACCTCTCTCTCGAGCAAGTCGAAAACACAAAGGTGAAATCGTATTTGCAACTACAATTTCATTAAGTTCCACCACAACTACTAAACGAAGTCACATCTAAACAACAAATAAAGCATCAACAAGCAAGACCCAACAGATAATCTAACCTATATTCACAAAATCACACCCTAAGAATTGGGGTTTTAGCTACACATGTAAAAGAGATAGAAATTTATACCAATATGAGTTTGCATTCAAATGGGTATGAAGATTTAAGTCTTAAAACAAGCAAAGAGTGAAGAATCCAAGAGACCCAAACCCAAAATCTTGGAGTTGAAACCCTTTGAACCTTCAAGTTCTTCAAAACCCTCTCCAAAATTAGAACTCAAAAATAGAAGCCAAGTCTGCAAATTTACTATTCAAAGCTAAAAATTCGAAACTAGAATAATAATTCTCAACGAGTATTTATAGTTTCCAAAAATTTGTAATGCAGCGGATCATTCGACGTCTTTAGTCGAGATCGTCGATCAACTCAGTGATCCACCCTTTGGTAGGTTCCATCGCCGTCTTGCTCTATCCTTCAGCATCATCGTGTCTGGATCATTGGTCGACATAGTACTGCTTCGCGAAACTACTCGACGATACGCCGACTGCTCCTGTTCACCGCTGATTTGATCCTTTCCTTCAGGGCTCAGCACACTGGAACAAAAGGCGAGGATATGACCTTTTGGCGACTCGCCGAATGGGTTCGGTGATTCTCAGATCTTCATTTCTTCGATCTTTCAGCTACTTTTGTTCCTCTTTGCTAAGTAGTGTCCATGCTTTCCCTCAAACTTCAAATACCTGAAACTTAAGGGTTTTCATCAGATATTGAGACAAAATATGCATTTGAGGACACTAATTCTATCAAAATATAGCCCTAAATGAGTCCAATTTGTGGACTCATCAACACCCTCAACTTAAACTTTTGCTTGTCCTCAAGCAAACTCAAGTTCAGCCGTTCAAAAAAGGTGTCTCGAATAGTGCTACACAAGACTCAATTTACTTATGCAAAGATAAAATGTGCACTCAAAGATTCAAGTTGTGACTCACCAATATCAAAGAACCTCATGTTCACAATACTTGCTTCAAATGCAAGTTCAAGCTCAACCAAAGTGTTCAAATGCCCTCACACAAGGAATGATTCCATATTCACACAATGGTTCACAGTTAAAAGCTCCGGGATCAAATACAATGCTCACTCTCACAAGAAAGAACACAATGCATGCTTTCACCCATATGTTTGCCCATATTTTCCAATCAACATTTGTTTCAGCTCACTCGACATCAAAAAGGTCTTTTCAAGGCTTGTAATAGGGCTGAGTGCAAATGAATGGTCATTTAGGCTCAGTGACTTTCATCCTCATGAAATGTGGTGCTCACAACACTTCCTTTCCTTTTCCTTCATCATTTTCTTTAGTGCTCATAAATCATCCTATTATTCATTTTCATGGATTGTTTGGGCACCCCATTTCATTTGTACTTTATTCCACATCTTTTTTTTTTCTTTTTCTTTCTCTTTTCTCTTTTTTTTTTATATGGAGGGGTTCCATTTTTCTTCAAAACCATGGGTAAGGGGGACTTTCTTGCACTTCTTGATTTTCCCTTATCTTTTCACCACACCCCCAACTTAGGCTTTTGGCCTAAGTTGGCTATTCAACTAACCACGACTTCACAAGGATTATGGGTAATGGATAAAAAAGGGTCTAGATTTCATCAAGTTTCTTCCAAAGAAAGGTAAGGCTCAAGGGGTGTTCAAAAGCGGTTCACATATTCACAAGGTAGGTCACAAAAGAGGTATATGTCAAATTGGTTCACACTCTTAGAAGTTTCCTAAGATCATATCAAGAGATATCATCACTTAGTTGACCGGACCAACGAGGCGAATTCTAGGATCTATCATGCATGGTTCAAAGTAAGCTCATCACACTAGGCATTGACACTACAGTCAAACAAGACTTCACACTTTCACTAGTGTGCAATGATCATCACAAGAGACTCAATTCAATACTAGGCTAGTCATAACGAGATGCAAAGAGTTCACATATTGTCTATGCAACTTTATTTAGTCTCGTCGTAGCCGCGCATTCATGTTCGTTTGATTGAGAGCACTATTCAAGTCATCGATATTGATCGGAACCGAGACTTAAATTTTGCAAAAGAACAGCCACATTCAACATACAAGAGGTGGTGAAAATTTTTGGACAGGTCAAAATCATTTTGCAATTTAAAACAAAAAGAGTCATAAGCTCAAACATCTACAGAAAGTAGTGTATAAAACACAATTTTTAAACTGAAAAGCCCAAATACAAACACAACACGAACATTAATTAGCACACAAATGTGGGCCTCATTCCACAACAAATAAAAACATTTGTCCTCAAATACAAATAACACAAAATCTAAAATGTAAAATAAAGAAAGATAGAGAGGGAGGTAAAGAGGTAATCTTGGCTAATCAGTCGCTCCATCTGCCCGGGCTTCAGTGCCCGGAGTGACTCCAGAAGGGCCAGCTCTACCGAATCCAGCAACATGTGCTAAGGAAGCCTGCACGGCAGCATCTATCATAATTGCTTCCGTCTCGGTCAGGTCTTCATATGCAGCTCCCATAGTATCCTCATACATCTCTTCATCAGTCTCTGATCTGACTCAGGATTAGTTGTCTGCTCCATTCTATCCCCATGTCCAGTGGTGGTTTGATGCATCTCAAGCACGTCTGGAATTTCCACTGTTCCAAAGACCATGGATACATCAGTGGACTTCAGGTGGTTTACATATTTACGCAGCTCAGCAATGGCAGCTTTTAAACTATCACCTCATCTGTGGCCCCTTGGTTGTGCTCACACACCGCTATGCTAGCCGCTAGGGCATCAATGATAGTGTTCAGAGGTGTCACATCATCGACTAGGGCCATCTAGATCATGCTTGGAACAGAGGCCTCTAGACTGGTAGCCCGACGATCAGCAAAAAGGGCCAGCTGTCCCATCTGGAGTAGGGAAGCCTGGGTGAATGGAGGTCGAGAGACAATAACATTAGGTCTAGGAGGTAGTTCAGCAGCAGAAGAACCTAGAGTATCAGATGAAGTAGCAATAGGGATACCTTAAGGCCCAAAGATGCCTCTGCAGGTGCTGATTTTGTGTCCACCGGGGCTGCCTTTTTCTTTTCCTCCTGATCCTTAAGGTACACAGCTTCGATCCTCTGGATATCAGTGAAGGATGTGGGAATCACTTCCACATATTTCTTTGCATCTCTTGGTACCCAAGCCCGTCTACATAGCTCTGTGATTAATACCGGGAAATGAAGACAGGTCCGGGTCTGCTTTGAATACGTATGAATCTCTGAAGCCATGATCATCCCCAAATTTATTCTAGTCTTCTCCATGATACAACCCAAATAGGCTGCTTTAGTAAGGCGAATAATCGACTCATTTTGGGATGGCATTATTGTACTGCTGATAAAACTGAACCAATATCTTGCAGCTACATTTAAGTCTTTCTTTTCAATTGGAGCCCCTTCTGCCAACCACTTCAGCAAACCGTATGAAATTAGTGAGGCTAACCACTTTTTCATTGTGTCCAACTTCTCTGTTCTGATCAAGTGCTAGCAGTGGTCGTCAATACTCGTGGACATGCCCAAGATTGTGTTAATGGCCTCACTGTCACAAATTACCTTCTTTCCTCTAACAACCACATAGTTGACTGCTTTGAACGTTGATGTGAGCCTCTTCCTCTGGGGAACCAATGCACTGTATGTACTGTAAAATTCTTTGATCCAACTTGGTATGTAAGAACCACGGGATTTTGTGAAGATTCGGAACTTGTTGTGTTTCAGGCACTCCATTATCTCCGGGTACCGTCGATAACCCCATTTATGGACATATGCTTTTCCTCCAAGATTGTCCTCAACCCCTCAGGCTACGATCTATTCATTAACTTGGGCGGAGGACCTTGTACAGGAGGTGCCAATACTATTGCTCATTCTGAATCTGGAAGTGTAGGAGTGGTAGACTGGGGATTCCGGATCCTAGATGGATCATTTAGCCTCTTAGATCGCAATTCAACTCTCTGTGCCATGGGTTCATCCTCTTCAGATTTTGTAGTCTGAGGCTCTTGATGTTCTTCTTCACTATCAGATGGACTGTGGTAAGAAACATAAAATCTCTCTCTGTCGGAGCTTGCGTCTGATAACTCAAGTGTTTTGCTTTTGCTTTTGTTTTTCCTATATATCAAATGTGGAAAGTGTTGCGGTCTTGTCTTTTGATACCGCTGCGCCTTCGTTGATTTTAATCCCTTTCACCTTATTGCGTGGTGAAATGTCTCTACCTGGAGCCTTCGATCTATCCATGTCTGCAATATACCAAATTTTTTTAGAAGTGATACAATTGATGAGCTCAGACAATCTATTGCAGACAGATTCACCAATCTAGTTGGTGAATTGCCGAACCACCTTGGCCAGCTAGCTCGTGCTCGCTGAAAGGGTTGGCTCAAAGGTTAAAGCAAGTTGGCGATGAGAAGGCCTTTTCGGCGTCTTGCCGACTACTTTTAGCGAACAACGGTTTGTCCACTGAAAGTTACAGTGCAATAAGAGATCAGGGAGGCAGCAAAGGGCGACCTGGATCGCTTTTGGCGACTCACCGAGTGCTTTTGGCGACCTCTAGCTTTTAGCCCAAAGCTACAGGATCTCAAGTCAAATTTCGCACGAAATTAAAGGCGAGATGGGTACTTTTTAGGAGAACCGCCAAGTAATTTGGCGAGCTCGATTGAGCTCACCAACTGCCTAACGTGCCAATAGTCGACCCAATATCTCGAATTTAGCTCTGCAATCCTTGAAAATAAAATTAACACTTGCGCTAGAGAAATTAAACTAAGACCCATAATTCCCATCATTCAGGAATACTCAGATGTCTCTCGGTTCTGCCAACTAGATAGCGCGTAAGTACAACCACACGATTTGACTCATTTCAACGCACAAACATACAGAGTTTCAAAAAATTAAGATACAATAGGCAAGATTCTAGACTTAAGATATGCATTCAAACATTCTAAACCTACCAGATAGGCCCATCACATGACAACATGATATATGTATTGCAAATGAGCAAAATATTCTTAAAAATAAACTCGGGGTTCGGAAACTAATCTTAGATGATGATTAATACAAATTGAAATGCTAGGCAGTAAAGTAATCCAACTCTGAGCACAAACTGCCGACTAAAATACTCACAAAGATGCGAAACTAAAAATGCAATTTTGTGAGGTTAGAAAGTGAGGGAAAATGAAATTTCAAACACTTTGACCCGATATACCATCCGGTTCGTGCCCATTCGGTGATATTAGTCATGCTCACCTACGTACTTGGCGACACACCCATTGGTTATTTACCTCACCAAGTTTTACAGGCCCAAATTACTATGATTTTGAACCAAACGGCGAATTCAATTGGGCAGGCCGACCCTTCCAGCAATGCGCCGACTAGGTCGTTCTTTCACCCATCTGCACTTTTCAAACGCTTTACCACTTAAACCTACACAATAAATACACCATTATTTATAAACTCAAAATAAGAACAAGGGTTTTGGGTTACCTCCCAAACAGCGTTAACGTCGTGGCACGACACAAGTCAGCACTCAAACTCTATTTTTGGGGTTAGCCATAGTATTACTAGGCAACCCCCTGTTTTATTGCGGGTGGAGATCGGGCAACACATAACCCATGAGGCTCTCAAGCAACTGGACAACTTTGGAATGAGAAGAAATCATCAGCTTCATTCCTTCAATGTTTTCCTTTATTCCTTTCAGATTTCTATCTTGCTCAGTCACCTTATGGAGAATGATTGAGAATATTCCCTCAAGGCATTTAACCTCTTTGTCCTTGATACTTCTTTTCTCATGAGGAGGGATGTATTTATCCTTCCTCTTACACTGGACTTCGATCTTCACCATCTTTTTGTCCAACTTATCCATCTGAGTCATTAGGGCGGCCAAAATGAAGTCCTTTTCTACCTCTTGGTTCATTTCAGCCATTTGATTAAGCAGTTGAGCTGCTATCACATATGGTTGTTTCGCAATGCCTGCCGAAATGCGTTGGTAAGCTAACCTCTTGTTTCCAGGACCAAGACTTTTGTAGAAACAGTCAAGAAGAGCTATGTCGGGAATGTCATGATTTGGGCATTAATTGATCAGTTCATTAAACCTTGCCCATGACTCATGGATCAATTCACCTTCCAATTGCTTGAAGGTGAGGATACGAACCAGGAACCTCATTACCTCTAATGGAGGAAACTCCATTAGCTCCCGAGTGCTGCTCGCCATACTCACTTCCTCTGCTTCAATATAGACAAGAAAAACAAAACTACAAGTTAAGTAAGTGAACTACAAATAACAAGAACAAAAAATTTACTAATCTAAAAATTCTCAAATAACACCACTCCCTGGCAGCGACGCCATTTTGATGTTTGCGTAATCAAGACACAATTTCCAATGCAAGTGTCTACGATTGTACAATAGTAAAGTAACTCAACCAAGGGTTGGGGTCGAGTCCTAAGGGAGTGGGCTTGAGAATTAGTAGAAAAATAAAATTAAGTTCTAATCAGTCATAGCTAAAGATATTATCGATTAAAAACATGTTAAATCTAAGGGGTGACGCAAGCGTCAATTATCAATGGGGGTTTTGTCACAGGTAAGTAAAAAAACAGTAAAAATACAAAAAGTACTAATCAAGGAGATAGGGTTCTTGGGATGTTATAGGAATACGGGAAAAACTAAACTATTGGGTACATGCTTTTGACAATAAATCTATTGAATATTTGTGACTAGGCTAGACTATAGAGGGGATAAATTCTCTCTCGAGCAACTTATCCCGAATCAAATAGGTTCCTCTCGGACACCCACTGGCCGCATGAAGAGCAGTCTCCACCTTAGCCCACTCACTCTCTCAAGCTAAGTGTGTGGGAATGAGACTAGGGTTCACTCTCTCGAGATGAACCTCATGTCGACCCAATCCCACCGGCCATCAATTTAGTAGTCTTAGTTTTACGACCTCTCTCTCGAGCAAGCTAAAAACACAAAGGTGAAATTGTATTTACAGCTACAATTTCATTAAGTTCCACCACAACTACTAAACGAAATCACATCTAAACAACAAATAAATCATCAACAAGCAAGACCCAACAGATAATCTAACCCATATTCACAAAATCACACCCTAAGAATTGGGGTTTTAGCTACACATGTAAAAGAGATAGAAATTTATACCAATATGAGTTTGTATTCAAATGGGTATGAAGATTTAAGTCTTAAAACAAACAAAGAGTGAAGAATCCAAGAGACCCAAACCCAAAATCTTGGAGTTGATACCCTTTGAACCTTCAAGTTCTTCAAAACCCTCTCCAAACTTAGAACTCAAAAATAGAAGCCAAGTCTGAAAAATTACTATTCAAAGCTAAAAATTCGATACTAGAATAATAATTCTCAACGAGTATTTATAGTTTTCAAAAATCTGTGCTGCAGCGGATCATTCGACGTTATTAGTCGAGATCGCTGATCAACTAGGTAATCTGCTCTTTGGTAGGTTCCATCACCGTCTTGCTCTATCCTTCAGCATCGTCGTGTTTGGATCATTGGGCGACATAGTACTGCTTCACGAAATTGCTCGCCGATACGCCGACTACTTCTATTCACCGCCGATTTGATCCTTTCCTTCAGGGCTCAGCACACTGGAACAAAAGGCGAGGATAAGACCTTTTGGCGACTCGCCGAATGGGTTCGACGATTCTCAAATCTTCATTTGTTCGATCTTTCAGCTACTTTTGTTCCTTTTTGTTAAGTAGTGTCCATGCTTTCCCTTAAACTTCAAATACCTGAAACTTAAGGGTTTTCATCAGATATTGAGACAAAATATACATTTAAGGACATTAATTCTATCAAACTATAGCCCTAAATAAGTCCAATTTGTGGACTCATCAGAGTGCGACTTGATTCTATAGATAATAGACTGTTAAGTCTACAACATATCTAAAAAATCAAAGTCAAAGTTCACATGGATTGACCAAAATTGATTTTTTTAAAGTTAGCGATCAAATTAACTTTGGACAACATTCATGAGTTTATTTCTCTCCATCTTTGCCGAAGAGCCACATATTGATTTCCGTATTGATTGAGAATATTGTCGTTATCAACATGGAGAAAGAACAAAAATCTCTTAGGTCAATATGACCATATTCATCATGACAAGCGTGAGAGCATATGCCATAATTTTCACCATGCCGACTTGAAGTTTCGTGCAATTGGCATCATGAGACACATCACTTTTCCTTTTTTTTGGTAGGTTTATGATGGACTGAAAACAACCCCAATATCATACCATAAAAATGAGGGGTAATCCATAATTGACGAGGAACCACTTGGTGCATCTTCGTTTGTAGTTGCGATTTTGACGACGAATCATACTTGGTGTAATATTTTAATGATTGTGACTTTAGTGGAGATGAACCAAAATTCGTGCATCTTCTTTTATAACTGCGGCTTTGACGACGAACTACACTTGGTGCATTTTATTTTGCATTTGCGGCCACACATGATGCGTCAACTTTTGTAGTTTCAACTTTGATGACAAACCACACTTGGTGCCTCTTCTTTTTCAATTGTGACTTTAGCAACGAACCACACTTAGTACATCTTCTTCTATAATTGTAGCTTTGATGACGAATCATATGTGGATCATCTTCTTTTAGAGTTATGGTTTTGATGACGAATCACACATGAACTATCATTTGTTTTTTTTTTTTTGCAGTTGCAGCTTCGACGACGAACCACACTTGATGTCTTTTCTTTTGTAGTTTCAACTTTGATGACGAACCACACTTGGTGCCTCTTCTTTTGCAATTGTGGCTTTAACGATAAGCCACACTTAGTACATCTTCTTCTACAATTGTGGCGTGGATCATCTTCTTTTAAAGTTGTGGCTTTAATGAAGAACCACACATGAAATATCTTTTTTTGCAGTTACGGCTTTGACGACGAACCACACTTGATGCCTCTTCTTTTGCAGTTACGACTTTGACAACCAACCACACTTAGTGCATTTTCTTCTACAATTACGGATTTGGCGAGAACAACACTTAGTGCATCTTTTTCAAAAATTGAAGCTTGGCGACGAATCACAATTTATGTCTTTTCTTCTGTAGTTTTGACTTTGCCGAGAAAGAGATTTTGGTGTAGTGCGTCCTAGTTCTGGCACTACTAAAAA
>JAJOOR010019400.1:0-18174 GCA_036250505.1 Solanum acaule | reverse complement strand
ATCAGCCTAACACAACAATATAACCTCAAAAGAAATGATTTGTGAAAAGACCAAAATGCCCTTAAATTTCCGGACGGACTCCCTGCCAACTGCCCAACTTTCAAAGGGCATAACTCGCTCATACGAACTCGGAATCGAGCAAACTCGGTGGCGTTGGAAAGATCGTTCCAAACATAACTGGAACTACTCCTGGATCATCCTGAGCTAGGAGTTATGACTGCTCAAAGTTGGCCAAAAACTCACTGATTTCCACACTTGGCCGAATTTCCAGATTCTGAATTTTTTTTCCAAAAATGACTACTTCCAATTTCAAGCTTCTTCATATTCATTTTAAATTGTTGGATGTTACACCCATTTTACCATCTACAAGCCCTTTATTAGGAATCACACAAATTTCTAACTTTTTCATGTGTATTAGCTTATGGATCTGCACACGGAGCACCTAAATAATTTTTTTTGCAAAAAACTTATTAAAACTCTCGTATTGACTTGGGGAATCATCATGTGTACTCATACCAATTTTTTTCAACACCATTTTTGCATCTACAAGCTCATTTTTTGGAATCGCGTAAATTTCTATATTTTCGTATGTATTAGCCCATATATCTGGCGCTCGTAGCACCCAAAAAAAATTTCTCAAAAAACTTTAAGAGGACCTCCGTACTGACTTGGGGAATTATCACGTATACTCACACCATTTTTTTCACCCCTATTTTCGCATCTACATGCCCTATTTTAGGAATCGTGCAAATTTCTCAATTTTTCGTATGTATTAGCCCATTGATCTGGTGCCCAGAGCATCCAAAAATGTTTTTTCAAAAAACTTTATGAGGACCTCTGTATTGACTTGGAGAACCATCACATATACTCACACTATTTTTTTCGCAACTATTTTCGCATCTACAGGCCATTTTTTGGAATTGCGCAAATTCCTCAATGTTTCGTGTGTAAGAACCATGAATCTGGCGGCTGGAGCACCCAATTTTTTTTCTCAAAAATCTTTATGCTGACCTCCGTATTGACTTGGGGAACGATCACCTATACTTGCACTATTTTTTTCAGCTCGTTTACACATCTATATGCCCTTTATTAAAAAATGCGCAAATTTCTCAATTTTTCGTGTGTATTAATTAGCCCATGGATCTGACGTCCGGAGAACTCTATTTTTTTTTCTCAAAAAACTTTATAAGGACTTCCGTATTGACTTGGGGAATCATTACGTAACCTCATACTATTTTTTTCACCCCCATTTCTGCATCGAAATTCCCTTTTTTAGGAATCGTGCAAATTTCCTAATTTTTTGTGTGTTAATGCCTATTTATCTGGCGTCCGAAACACCCAAAATTTTTCTCTAAAAAATCTTTATGAGGACCTTCGTATTGAATTGGGAAACCATCACGTATAGTTACACAATTTTTATCACCCATATTTCCGCATCTACAAGCCCCTTTTTTAGAATCTCGCAAATTCCTCAAATTTCCGTGCGTATTAGCCAATGGATCAGGCGCCCAGAGCACCCAATTTTTTTTTTCCAAAAAATATTATGAGGAGCTCCGTATTGAGTTGGGGAACCATAAGGTATACTCACAACATTTTTTTCACCCCCATTTGCCCATCTACAGACCTATTTTTACGAATCGCGCAAATTCATTTATTTTTCGTGTGTATTAGCCTATGGATCTATCGCCGGTAGAAATCAATTTTTATTTCTACAAGCTTTATCAATACCTCCGCATTGTGTTAAAGAACCATCACGTATACTCACACCAATTTTTCCACCCCATTTCAGCATCTACAAGCCCTTTATTAGGAATCACACAAATTTCTAACTTTTTCATGTGTTTTAGCCCATGGATCTGCACCCGGAGCATCTAATTTTTTTTCTCAAAAAACTTATTAAAACTCTCATACTGACTTGGGGAATCATCATGTGTACTCATACCAATTTTTTCAACCCCATTTCCGCAACTACAAGCTCTTTTTAAGGAATCGGGTAAATTTTTATATTTTTCGTATGTATTAGCCCATAGATCAGGGGCTCGTAGCACCCAAAAAAAAATTCTCAAAAAACTTTAAGAGGACCTCTGTATTGACTTGGGAATTATCACGTATACTCACACTCCAATTTCCCCATCTACAGACCCTTTTTTAAGAATCGCGCAAATTCCTTTATTTTTCGTGTGTATTAATTAATTAGCCTATGGATCTGGCGTCGGGAGAAACCAATTTTTTTTTCTAAAAACTATATTAGGACCTCCGTATTGTGTTAAGGAACCATCACGTATATTCACACCCATTTTTTCACCCTATTTCAGCATCTACAAGCCCTTTATTAGGAATAACGCAAATTTCTAACTTTTTCATGTGTATTAACCCATTGATTTGCTCCAGGAGCACCCAAATTTTTTTTCTCAAAAAACTTTATCAAAACTCTCGTATTGACTTGGGGAATCATCATTATACTCATACCAATTTTTTCAACCCCATTTCCGCATCTATAAGCTCATTTTTAGGAATCGCGTTAATTCCTATATTTTTCGTATGTATTAGCCCATAGATCTGTCGCTCGTAGCACCCAAATTTTTTTTTCTCATAACAGTTGGGGAATTATCACGTATACTCATAACAGTTTTTTCACCCCCATTTTCGCATCTACAGGCCCTATTTTAGGAATCGCGCAAATTCCTCAATTTTTTGTGTATATTAACCCATTGATCTGGCGCCCGGAGCATCCAAAAATGTTTTCTCAAAAAACTTTATGAGGACCTCTATATTGACTTGGAGAACCATTATATATATACTCACACTATTTTTTTTGCAGCTATTTCCGCATCTACATGCCATTTTTAGGAATTGCGCAAATTCCTCAATTTTTCGTGTGTAATAGCCCATGAATCTGGCGCCCGGAGCACCAAAATTTTTTTTTCCAGAAATCTTTATGCTGACCTTCGTATTGATTTGGGGAACGATCACATATACTCACACTATTTTTTCACCCACATTTACCCATCTACATGCCCTTTTTTAATAAATGCGCAAATTCGTCAATTTTTCGTGTAATCTACATGGATCTGACGTCCGGAGAACTCAATTTCTTTTTCTCAAAAAACTTTATAAGGACGTCCGTATTGACTTGGGAAATCATCACGTAACCTCAGACTATTTTTTTCACCCCCATATCCGCATCTATATTCCCTTTTTTAGGAATCATGCAAATTTCCTAATTTTTGGCGTGTATTAGCCCATTTATCTGGTGCCCGATGCACCCAAAAAAAAATTTCTCAAAAATTTTTATAAGGACCTCCGTAGTGAGTTAGGTAACCATCACGTATAGTCACACAATTTTTATCACCCATATTTCCGCATCTACAGGCCCCTTTTTTAGAATCTCGCAAATTCCTCAAATTTTCATGTGTATTAGCCCATTGATCAGGCGTCCGAAGCAGCTAATTTTTTTTTCTCAAGAAACAATATGAGGACCTCCGTATGGAGTTGGGGAACCATCATGTATACTCACGTATGGAGTTAAGGAACCATCACGTACTCAAACCTATTTTTTCATCCCATTTCTGCATCTACAAGCCCATTATTAGGAATCACGCAAATTTCTAACTTCTTCATGTGTATTAGCCCATGGATTTACACCAGGAGCACCCAAATATTTTTTTCTCAAAAAACTTTAACAAAACTCTCGTATTGACTTGGGGAATCATCATTATACTCATACCAATTTTTTCAACCCCATTTCCACATCTACAAGCTCATTTTTAGGAATCGCGTTAATTCCTATATTTTTCGTATGTATTAGCCCATAGATCTGACGCTCGTAGCACCCCAAAAAAATTTCTCAAAAAACATTAAGAGCACCTCCGTATTAACTTGGAAAATTATCACGTATACTTACACCATTTTTTTCACCCCAATTTTCGTATCTACAGGCCTTATTTTACGAATCGCACAAATTTCTTAATTTTTTTTGTGTATTAGCCCATTGATCTGGCACCCAGAGCACCCAAAAAAAATTCTCAAAATTTTTTATGAGTACCTGCGTATTGAGTTGTGAAATCATCACGTCTACTCACACTATTTTTTCACCCCCATTTTCGCATATACAGGCCATTTATTAAGAATCGTGAAATTCCTTAATTTTTCGTGTGTATTAGCACATGAAGGACCTCCGTATTGAGTTGGGGAACCATCAGGTATAATCACATTATTTTTTTCACCCACATTTACGCATCTACATGCTCTTTTTTAAAAATTGCGCAAATTCCTCAATTTTTCATGTGTATTAGCCCATGGATCTGACGTCCGGAGAACTCAATTTTTTTTTCTCAGAAAAGTTTATGAACACCTCCGTATTGACTTGGGGAATCATCACGTAACCTCACACTATTTTTTTTACACCATTTCCGCATCTACATGCACTTTTTTAGGAATCGTGCAAATTTCCTAATTTTTGTGTGTATTAGCTCATTTATTTGGCGCCCGAACTACCCAAATTTTTTTTCTCAAAAAACTTTATGAAGACCTCCGTATTGAGTTAGGTAACCATCACGTATAGTCACACAATTTTTATCACCCATATTTCCGCATTTACAGGCCTCTTTTTAGAATCTCGCAAATTCCTCAAATTTTCGTGTGTATTAGCCCATGGATCAGGTGCACGGAACACCCAATTTTTTTTCCTCAAAAAACATTATGAGGACCTCCGTATTGAGTTGGGGAACCATCAGGTATACTCACAACATTTTTTTCACCCCCATTTCCCCATCAACAGACTCTTTTTTACGAATCGCGCAAATTCTTTTATTTTTCATGTGTATTAGCCTATAGATCTAGCGCCGGGAGAAACCAATTTTTTTTTCTAAAAACTATATTATGACCTCCATATTGTGTTAAGGAACCATCACGTATACTCACACCCATTTTTTCACCCCATTTCGCATCTACAAGCCCTTTATTAGGAACCACGCAAATTTCTAACTTTTTCATGTGTATTAACCCATGGATTTGCACCAGGAGCACCCAATTTATTTTTTTTCAAAAAACTTTATCAAAACCCACGTATTTACTTGGGGAATCATCATTATACTCATACCAATTATTTCAACCCCATTTCCGCATCTATAAGCTCGTTTTTAGGAATCGCGTTAACTCCTATATTTTTCGTATATATTAGCCATAGATCTGGCACTCGTAGCACCCAAAAAAAAATTTCTCAAAAAACTTTAAGAGGACCTCCGTATTAACAAGGAAAATTATCACGTATACTCACACCATTTTTTTCACCCCAATTTTCGCATCTACATGCCTTATTTTAGGTATCGCGCAAATTCCTCAATTTTTTATGGGTATTATTAACCCATTGATCTGGCGCCCGGAGCATCCAAAAATGTTTTCTCAAAAAACTTTATGAGGACATCTGTATTGACTTGGAGAACCATTATGTATACTCACACTATTTTTTTCGTACTTATTTTCACATCTACAGGCCAGTTTTTAGGAATTGCGCAAATTCTTCAATTTTCGTGTGTAATAGCCCATGAATCTGGCAATCGGAGCACCCAATTTTTTTTCTCAAAAACTTTATCCTGACCTCCGTATTAACTTGGGGAACGATCACATATACTCATACTATTTTTTTCACCCACATTTACGCATCTACATGCCCTTTTTTAAAAATTTCGTACATTCCTTAATTTTTCGTGTGTATTAGCCCATGAATCTGACGTCCAGATAACTCAATTTTATTTTTCTCAAAAAACTTTATGAGGACCTCCGTATTGACTTGGGGAATCATCACTTAACCTCACACTATTTTTTTCACCCCCATTTCCGCATCTACATTCCCTTTTTTAGGAATCGTGCAAATTTTCTAATTTTTTGCGTGTATTAGCCCATTTATCTGGCGCCTGAAGCACCCAAAAAAAGTTTCTCAAAAAACTTTAATCAGGACCTCCGTATTGAGTTGGGTAACCATCACACATAGTCACACAATTTTTATCACCCATATTTCCGCATCTACAGTCCCCTTTTTTAGAATCTCGCAAATTCCTCAAATTTTCATGTGTATTGGCCCATGGATTAGGTTCCCGAAGCACCCAATTTTTTTTCTCGAAAAACATTATGAGGACCTCTGTACTGAATTGGGGAAACATCATATATACTCACAATATTTTTTTCACCCCAATTTCCCCAACTACAGACCCCTTTTTACTAATCGCTCAAATTCCTTTATTTTTCGTGTGTATTAGCCTATGGATTTGGCGTCGGGAGAAACTAATTTTTTTTTCTAAAAGCTAGATTTGGACCTCCATATTGTGTTAAGGAACCATCACGTATACTCACACCTGTTTTGTGTGTATTAGCCCCTATATCTGACACCCGGAGCACCCTAAAAAAATTTCTCAACAAAGTTTAAGTGGACCTCCATATTGAGATGGGGAACCATCACATATACTCACAGCATTTTTTTAACCTCCATTCCGCATCTACAGACCCTTTTTAGGAATCACGCAAATTTCTCAATTTTTCATGTGTATTATCCCATGGATCTGGCGTTCGGAGCAACCAAAAATTTTTTCTCAAAAAACTTTATGTGGACCTCTGTATTGAGTTGGGAGAACCATCACATATACACACACTATTTTTTTCACACCTATTTCCACATCTAGAGGCCATTTTTTAGGAATTGCGCAAATTTCTCAATTTTTTCGTGTATAATAGCCCATGAATCTAGCGTTCGAAGGAACCAAAAAAAATTTCTCAATAAATTTTATGTGGACCTCCATATTGAGTTGGGAACCATCACGTATACTCACACCATTTTTTCACCCTCATTTCCGAATCTATAGGCCTTTTTTAAGAAATCGCGCAAATTTCTCAATTTTTCGTGTGTATTAACCCATGGATCTAGCGCCCAGCGCACCCTTAATTTTTTTTCTCAAAAAACTTTATGAAGACCTCCGTATTAGGTTGGGGAACCATCAGGTATATTCACACCACATTTCACCCCTATTTCCCTAATCTACAGACACTTTTATAGGAATCGCGCAAATTCCTCAACTTTTTGTGTGGAGCCTATGGATCTGGCGCCAGGAGCAGCTAAAATATTTTTCTCTAAAAATATTATGAGAACCTCTGTATTGAGTTAATGAACTATCATGTATATTCACACCAATTATTTTCACACCCTATTTCCGCATCTACAGACCCTTTATTAGAAATCGCACAAAATTTCTCAATTTTTCGTGTATATTAGCCGATGGATCTGGCGCCCGGAGCACCCAAAATTATTTTTCTCAAAAAACTTTATGAGGACCTCCGTATTGACTTGGAAACGATCACGTATACTAACACCATATTTTCACCCCCATTTCCGCATCTACAGGCCCTTTTTTAAGTAATCACGCAAATTTCTCAATTTCTTGTGTAATAGCTTATGGATCTGGTGCCCGAAGAACCCAAATTTTTTTTCTCAAAAAACTTTAGAGGACCTCCATATTGACTTGGGGAACCATCACGTATACTCACGCCATTTTTTTCACCCCCATTTTCGCATCTACATGCCCTATTTTAGGAATCACGCAAATTCCTCAATTTTTCGTGTGTATTAGCCCATTGATCTAGCGCCCGGAGCATCCAAATTTTTTTTCTCAAAAATCTTTATGAGGACCTTCGTATTGACTTGGGGAACGATCGCGTATACTCCTACCATTTTTTCCACACCAATTTCCGCATCTAAAGGCCCTTTTTTAGGAATCACGCAAATTTCTCAATTTTTCTTGTGCATTAACCCATATATCTGGCACCCGGAGGACCCAAAAAAAATTTCTCAAAAAAAATTATGAGGGCCTCCGTTTTGAGTTGGGGAATCAACACGTATACACACGCCATTTTTTTCACCCCCATTTCCGCATCCACATGCCTTTTTTAGGAATCGCGCAAATTTCTCAATTTTTTGTGTGTATTAGCCCATGAATCTGACAACCAAAGCACCCAAAAAAATTTCTCAAAAAACTTTAAGAGGACCTCCATATTGAGCTGGGAAACCATCACGTATACTCGCATCATTTTTTTAACCCCCATTTTCGCATCTACAGGCCTTTTTTAGGAATCACGCAAATTCTTTAATTTTTCATGTGTATTAGCCCATTGATATGGCGCTTGGAGCACCTAAAATATTTTTCTCAAAAAACTTTATGTGGTCCTCCGTATTGAGTTGGGGAAACATCACGTATATTCACACCATTTTTTTCACTCCCATTTTCGAATCTACAAGCCTTTTATTATGAATTGCAAAAATTCCTCAATTTTTCTTGGGTATTAGCCCATAGATATGGTGCTTGGAGCACCCAAAAAAATTTCTCAAAATACTTTATAAGGACATCTGTATTGAGTTGGGTAACCATCACGTATACGCACACCATTTTTTTCTCCGCTATTTTCGCATCTATAGACCCTTTTTTGGAATCTTGCAAAATCTTCAATTTATCGTGTGTATTAACCCATGGATGTGGTGCCCGGAGCATCCTAATTTTTTTTCTCAAAAACTTTATAAAGAACTCTGTATTGAGTTGGGGAACCATCAGGTATACTCACACCATTTTTTTCACCTCCATTTTCGCATCTAGAACCCCTTTTTTAGGAATCGCGCAAATTTCTCTATTTTCGTGTGTATTAGCCCATTGATCTGGCGCTCGGAGCACACAAAGTTTTTTTTAATTTTTTTTAATGAAGACCTACGTATTGAGTTAGTGAACCATCACGTATATTCACACTATTTTTTTCACCCCCATTTTTGCATCTACATGCCTTTTTTTAGAAATCGCGTAAATTTCTCAATTTTTTGTGTCTATTAGCCCATGGATCTGACATCCAGAGCACCCAAAAAAAAATTCTCAAAAAACTATATTAGGACCTCATTATTGAGTTGGGGAACCATCACGTATACTCACAACATTTTTTTCACCTCCACTTCCGCATCTACAGGCCCTTTCTTAGGAATCGCGCACATTCCTCAATTTTTCGTGTGTATTAGTCCATTGATCTGGCGTTCACAACATCCAAATTTTTTTCTCAAAAAACTTTATGAAGACCTGTGTATTGAGTTGGGTAACCATCACGTATACTCACACATTTTTTTCACCAACATTTCCGCATCTACATGCTCTTTTTTAGAAATCGCGCAAATTCCTCAATTTTTCGTGTGTTAATATTAGCCCACGGATCTTGCGTTTGGAGCACCAAAAAAAAATTTCCCAAAAATTTTTATGAGGACCTCCGTATTGACTTGAGGAACCATTAGGTATACTCACACCAATTTTTTCACCCCTATTTCCGTATCTACAAGCCCTTTATTAGGAATCGAGCAAATTTCTCAATTTTTCGTGTATTAGCTCATGGATCTGGCGCCCGAAGCATCCAAAATTATTTTCTCAAAAAATTTTATGAGGACCTCCGTATTGACTTGGAGAACGATCACGTATACTAACACTATTTTTTTCACCACCATTTCCGCATCTACAGACGCTTTTTTAAGGAATTGCGCAAATTTATCAATTTTTTGTGTAATAGCCCATGGATCTAGCACCTGGAGCACCCAAATTTTTTTTTCTCAAAAAACTTTATGAGGACCTCGATTTTTACTTTAGGAACCATCACGTAAGAAAAAAAATACTCATGAATTTCTTATTTCACGACCACTTACCTCTAAAAAAAAGTGGCTTCGATCTTCAAAGACTATGAGTATCGTTCACTAAAGGTTATTGATCTTGCATAGGCTATTTATTGTGACACACTCATAGACGTCGCTTTTATTTTTATTTTTTTTGAATCTCAAGGTCCCAAAATGCGAAAGCATCATTATCGGAGCTTTCTTTTTCCTTCCTTTTAGCAACTATGGGCTATAACAGATGCATGATTCACACAAGGCAAAAGTCTAAACTATTCCTTTTCCTCTTTTGGAGGATTGTTGTGGATTATAACATATGCAGCAATGTGATATTTTTACGTTATTAAGAGAGTACTTACTAAGATTTTGATTTTGCCATCTTTAGACATATTTCAATTTCATGTAATAATTGTAGATAGAAAGTGGCACCTTGTATTATGTCATAAGCAGCAACCAGATTCTCCTCCTCCAGCTTTTGGGTCGAATTGACAACTCGTTTGATTTAGCCTTCCTACAAATACAAAGCAAACACTTCCAAGATATTTTCTGAAAGATCAAAGATACTATACCAGATTTTGCCAAATCCAAAATTACATAACTTGAGTTTAAGGGCTCCATAAAAGAAGCTCCGTTGCTCAAGAAGGAAAAGAATAAGATGGAGGTGCCGACATAGTTGAGAGGTTGGTCAACACTGTGCTAAGATAGCAAAGGTGGTGTCCAAATCAAAAGGAGTGTTTTTTTGTATTAACTTCAAACAACATGGTGACTATTCAATACAAGGTTCCTGTATATACATACTATACATACATCCCAAACCTGAAAGCAAAAAAGAACAGCCACAAAACTATGAACTTGTCTAAGCAGGATTAACACGAAGAAGAGTCCTAGATTTCCTCAAAGACTGATGTAGTGAAGACGGGAGCTAAACAAAATATGTGCACATGAAACACAACAATTAACCACGACTATACTCTACACTTCAAGAAGAGAAGCCAGCTTCCATTGCGCGATATATTGAAGCAGTGTCAAATCGGAAGTTTCTGAAGCTTTTGCCAGGACCTGTGTCCTGGGGACGTGCATCAACTGCAGGTTTGTTCAATTGAATCTCAACTAAAACTGAGCTGCTTCCGGTGGAACTATTTTTTGCATTCCACACACTTAATCCTACATAAAAGAACTAAACCTTATTAGCCATTAGAATAAAATGTTGTGTCCTAACATCAAGATGTTAAATGAAAGTTAGTGTTAAGACTTCCACTGGACAACGTAATGCAACCTCTCCATAGTAGGCTTCATTAACCTTTTTTTTCTATAGCTAGTACGGTATTGAAGGTAGGTAACTATCATCATTCTTATCCTAAAAAAAACTACATCATTCTTCCCAACTTTTTCTTCAGGGAAAAGTTAAAAGGAGAATATACATCGTTGTTTCAATCTGATTTGACTTGGCGAACGGTGCAAAAGAGCTTAGAAGTATCATTGAAGCATAACTGGTGCATCTTCCGTATATTTATTACATCTCAGGGATCCCTAATGAAATCATCTTCAAGACTTTTTTTGAGAAGGAAAATAAACCTTGGATCTTACAAGACGCTTCACATGAAAAAACAAAGGGGGGAGCGGCATATTCTCCTGTATCATCAAAACTGAATCACATAAACTAGTTCTACCCCAGATCTCCTTTGGTTTTGTCGAGAAGAAAATTGGATCAGTCATGCAAAGTAGTTATCAGTTTTGTGATTGTTGAGACCAAACAACCAAAAGAAGAAATTAGGATCCCATCCTAACCACCTGTTTTCTTTGAGGGTGGACATGGAAGGTGGAAGAGATTCAAATAGATGCATGTAACCAACGAGAATGGTCAAGGGACTGAAAGACGGGAGATCCACCTTACCCTTTATATGGACCTAATAATTTATAATGTTTGAAAAGAAAGGAATGCAAGAGGCTTTGAAGACAAAAGCAACAACATTCAAAAAATCAGAATGAATTGCCTCAAGTCTTCTATATTTTTGGTGTAAACAGGATATGGTGGGGGATATAGAACTTTTTGATGATTTTATAGGGAAATTGTAAAGCTCCATAGACTAGTTCTTATGGCCTTCTGTTTTTTACCCTATGGGATGTAAGTGCTCACTCTTATCATTGCTTGGATGATGGAATTTTGTGAATACACAGTTACCTGTACCTCAAAAAATGTTTACTTATACCATCATCTTAATTACCTTGCTGTCTCATAGATTGATGCAAAGAATAAAGTTTCCACTTTATCGGAAACAATCTTTCTACCCCACAAAGGTAGAGGTAAGGTCTGCATACAGCCTAGCCTCCACATACCCCCACTTGTGGGATTACACTGGGTATGTTAGTTGAAATGTTTACTATGACAATCATCTTACTTACCTTCATATCTCATAGTTTGATGCAAAGAGTAAAATTTCCACATTAGCTAGATGTTAGATATACAAGTAATCTGCAATAAAATATGACTACTGAACTCAAATAGGAAAAAGATTAAATAGGCTAGCATCCTAGCCCAACCTACTTGGCTTTCACGAAGTAAATTGGAACTTAATTAAGCTAGTTTCCAGAGGACAGGTTATCCAGTTCAAATAACAGTCAAGAATGAAATAAATGTGCTAGATAGAAGTGTTAGCTAGTACAAAGGAGAGGATTTGAGGCAATGAAGAAAAAGAGACTGCACCTCTTGAAGGTCTATCAAATCTAGGCGCTACAGGAGGCTGATGTGCTGAAATCCAAGATCTCAAAGATCTGTGAGAAGTTAAGAATCATTAGAAAAGAAACAAGGGGATCCTCTAAGTTAACAAGATAAGCATTTCACTCACGATAAAAATGGAGAAACCATGTAGAGCTTGAGTCCAGTCATCCCACGAGATATGATTTCGTTAGTTGCTGGTTGAAGTTCATCCAGTCTTTGCCATGCAATTTCCTGAATTCAAAGTGCAAACCAACAAATGTTAGAACTCACAAAAGAAGCAGTCACATGTTTGCATGCAATGGCGCACTCTTGTGTTTAGAGAATAATCATCTATGTTAAAGTAACAACTGGGAGAGCAAGAAAGTATGTGCATGTTACTATAATTAACTTTCAGAAGATTCTCTGCATCTAGATGAAGAAGTGGTCATTCTAGATAGCATCTAAAGTATTGAGTTCATGCACAATCCATGACAGCAAAGACAATCCTTAGGAAATTTTTAAGTGATTGAAATCAATGGTAACTCTATAAACCCCTACCCACATCCACACCCACACACAACAAAAAAAAAGGTCTTAACACTTCATGTCCAAGCAAATAATGGCTTAAGAACATCCAGCTCAAATGTATCAGCAGAACACACCATACAGAATATAAATCTCATTCACAAAACCTTTCTACATGACATGATACTGAGAAACATGAAGTTCAATGGAAGTAAAATTCCATAAAGATCTCCTGCTCTAAATAGTCATACAAAGTAAGATAGTAAGCTCAGAAATTATCTATTAAAACATGTTACAGAACAAATTGTAGAATTATTAGGACCCTTGTAAATATTATTTTTTTCTCTTCTTTTGTTCCCCTCTGTTTGCAGGTCACCAGCATCTCCTTAATGCTGAAGAATACACCATTACCATTTTCAAAAAAAAAAATATCTATTAAAACATGGGCTTTTAAAATCAAAACTACAACAACCCAGTGTAGTCCATAAGTGGGGTATAGGGAGGGTAGGACGTACGCAAACCTTACCCCTACCTTTGTGGGGTAGAGAAGTTGTTTCCGATAGACCCTTGACTCAACAACAACATAGCCACAAGGAAAGCAGTGCAGAACATACACACAAGGAACAGTAAGTAACATCAGAAAAATCTGATCACCTAAACATAATAAACACACAAAGAAAGGAACTACATGAATAAGGCTAATACTACAACAGAAACGGTGCTCAAGAGTCGAGACTACCATCAAGCCTAATTCCGTAGAAAAGCAAGACAATGCCCAACTACCTACTAACCTTCTACACTAATCCGCGACCTCCATACCCTCCCATCTAAGGTCACATCCTCAGTAAGATGAAATTGTGTCATGTCCTATCTAATCACCTCTCCCCAATACTTCTTTGACCTACCTCAACCTCTCATCCTACCCACTATATCCAACCTCTCACACCTCCTAGGGCATTTGCACATCTCGTCTTCACATGCCCAAACCATCTCAGCCTCCCTTCCCACATCTTGTCCACCTCGAAGCAACTCCCACCTTGTCCCAGATATCCTTATTCCTAATTCCAATAGATCTTTGACTCAAAAGAAAAATTCTTGAAGGCTCAAAGCAGGCTTGCAGGGAAGTAAGACAGTCAAATAGCAATATACATAAATGCATAATCTTAAAGTCAACAAAGGCAAGCAAAGCAAATGACTACTGTCATTATTCTTAAAGACAAATGTAGTGAATAGACCACCCAGTAATTCAAATTTAGTAGCGGGGACAGCATACCCATCTATTAAAAATAGCAAGGAAAGGAATTTTAACTTTCACACAAGAAAAGGATTTTGATTGATGGCTTTGAATTTCATGGAAGTGTTTTTGCGATATTAATCTCCATTGAAGCTTTAACTTCTTCTTTTTTTGAATCTGGTTACATTCTTTGAAGCTTTTAACTTTGACGGAATATTTTCACTTACACTAATTTCTTTTTTGGTTTGTGGGGCAAATGATGCATCCTCTTTCACTCCCGCTATTATGTAAAGCCGCACTCTTTGCTGTCCAAAAGTCATTTCAAGGTATTGCTCTTTCTGAAGAAGTTTCGAGACATCAAATCCTGTTTCCTCCAAGACCTGCATCCAATACAAAGCATAATTTAGAAAGTTGAATCAAATTGAGCATTGCACAAAGATAAACCATGGATAGTAATTTACGTAAGATGAGAAAATGGCGAGGGAACCCAGAAAAAAAAGAAAGGAACAAAATGTTGGGGCCAAGCTCCTCGGAGGATAATCTTATCAACTACATATAAACCCACCAAGATTTTACCATAGTCAAAGTCTTCAACTTAGAGCAGTCAGATCCAGTACTAACTTATTTATCAGAGAAGAGTAAGAACCTAAACTCAACTATAATATTTTCCCTCCACTAATCCTAGATTAGTCCATCCATATGCTTTAAAAGGTTAGCGCTCTTGCTCATTGTATCCCTACTCCTTGACTACTGAATAAATAAACTACTGTCGACTTTGTTTCAACTCCTAGATAGCTTTAAACTAACTTCTGACAAACTGATCCATAATAAATAAATATATTTGTTAAGCTACTCAGCTATTATTGCTCTTTTCCCTTTTGAATCATAAAAGCTTGATCCAAAAACGATGGAACAATATATGCTATGTGTTATGATCTTTAGGGAACGATCGATTCACAGGGCGATAATAAGTTCAGCTTGTTAAAGGGGAGGCTGAAACCTTAGAGTTCAATGGAAGAGAGAACTCTGATCTCTTCAGCTCGCTAAAGGTCGTTAAAGGAAGATTGAAACCTTAGAGTTCAATGGAAGAGAGAACTCTGATCTCTTGTTTTTTGCTGAAATATGACTTGTTGATTTATTCATCAGAAACCCCTTTAAGTAGGAGTTCTACTGCAGCAATAGGAAGTCTAATCCTTATGAAAGTAGGAAACCCAAATCTTATTCCAAACTAATAACTACAGCTTAACCTTATCGTTATGAAAGTAGGAAACCCAAATCTTATTCCAAACTAATAACTATAGCTTAACCTTATCCTTATGAAGCTATGAAACATAAATCCTACTCTAGAATAATAAATAAAGCTACCTAAATTATAAATAAATCTACTTAAAAATATAATTAAATACTTAATTTATTGACTTCACTGCATCCACAACACCATGAAATGACTATTAGCAGCATTACCCCATCTTCAGTTGCCGCTCCTCCTTTCTATTTTCTAACATGACACAACATAACCACCATGGACCTTTACATACAGTCCACATACGATCCACTACTCATGTAGAACAGATATTGAACTTTCGTTATGGATTGGTCGAACCAGCTTTCTCCACCACTACAAAATATCTGCCAGCTCTTTTTTGTACAGGAGAGTCAAATACAACAAGTCAGACAATTATGCCTCAATATCAAGAAGTGGAATGGGCAATAAGAACCTCAATGTCCATAACAACGTATTGTTCCATTTTACACCGTATTAGTCGAACTTAGAAAATTAGTTTCTCTATCACTAGAAGCTTTCTACATGTTAACAACAACGTACCCGGTGTCCCACAAGTGTGGTCTAGGGAGGGTAGAGTGTACACAGACCTTACCTCTTCCTAGTAGAGATAGAGAGGCAAGTTTTCTACATGTTAAACCATGTTAAATTACTAATTTTGCTAACACTAAACCAATCTTGGCAAAATATTTCCGGTTGTTATCCATCTTTCTCCAGTCTCTAGAACAAATCTAACTAGCTATTCATTTCCCTATCATGGAAATTCCTTTGAAAAACTAAGTTCCAACGTAATTGGTTCCATTGTACTATATTTTTCGCTAAGCTTGCATGAATTTCAAGAGATTGTAGGTCTTTTAAGAGTCGACACAATTTCTTTCCCTGTGATTTTAGGATTATCTTGTCTCCTATGGACACCTTCACTCATCATGGTTGCACACCTACAGAGCATGCCATCTGGAAGATTTGGAGGTCAACATAGGACATAATCAAACTATCACAAATGATTTCTTATATTTTATTTTATTTTTGAGAATCCTGGTGCCATGGAAACTTGCAAGTGACATCTCATTTTATCCTTATATATGCACAACTGGCACCTTTTGCCAAATGTTATCATTTTTATCTTTTCTAATTTGCATGATCACACATTGCTGGTCCTAAGCCCGAATAATGAGGGTTGTGCAGTTGTGGTAGGTTGACAACCAGCATAAAATTTGTCAATTCATGATAAATCATCATAATACAAATATCGTTCACACGAGGTATTACACCTAGACATGTATTACATCAGCACCTGATGTAATGAAAAATGTGCAAAGGGTTACATCACATTATTGTCTGCCTGAAGAAGTATGAGCAAGGGTTCCAAAATCGTGGTTTGCTATATGTAAAAAAGTAAGTATGCCACATCAGCATCCGGATGTGGTTCAGAACATGAAAGGGTTCCCACATTAGGGATAGGTGTGAGTTAAGAAGCTAGTTCCACCACAACAGTGCTCGGATGTGGTGCAAAATAAGAAAGGGTTCTCGCATCATGGATGGATGAGGGTTAAAAAGATATTCTAGAAAGAATTATATGTGAGTAGGTACCTGGAACAAAAACACTATGACTGGAAGCTCGATAGTTTCATAGATACCCTAAAAAGGGGGGGAAAGGGGAGGGGGGGAGTTGTTATTGCTTGCCTACAAAAAACTAAATGGGAAGGACAAACTGCTAGAGAGATAGGTAACAATAGATTTTAAATCATTGTATAGTGGGATAGACAAAAGGGTAGAATTATTGTAGAAACAAGACGTATATGTCAAATTATTGCATTAAGGCTAGTATGAAGGATGGAGACAATCAATGTTATTAGTGCCTATGCTCTGCAAATAGGATAAGATATAGATGCTAAATCTAAATTTTGGGAGGATATGGACACCTTGGTTCAAGGGATAGTAGGAGACTGATAAATCTTTACAGGGGAAGATTTAAATGGCCAAGTAGGTAAAGATGGTGAAAGTTTTGAACAACTACACAGGAGTTATTAGTTAAGGTACTAAGAATGACGAAGGGAAGACTATCTTAGAATTCTCTTTAGCTTATGACTTTAGTGGTAGCTGACACTTAATTTAAAAGGAGAGATTTGTTTTTGAAAAGGAAAAATTATGATTAATAAAGGTACCAAGAAGGCATATAGAAGTACAACAAAACCAGACAATCCCTACTATAGACCAGATGTATATAATATTCCTAATTGAGTCCAAAAAATACATATATGTATCCATATTCTCTGCTTAGCTCTTCTTACACCAAAAGAACATATTTCTGAAGGCAAAGATTCATGACTTAAGGGATATGATTCTTTCTATAATCAAAACACACTTCTCTTTTCTTTCCAAATAGTCTAGAAGATGAATAAAGAGATGGTCCTCCAGATCTGCTTCTGAGGTATTGTTATCTTCTGCTCATTCCAGCTCTCCAGTAAACTCTTAACATCTAAAGGCATTACCAAAACACCACCACACAAATTCAGGATAGTCTCCCAACATCTCTGTTGCTCGGACTCTTTAAAAATGGCAACAGATGCATGTTGGATTCTCCAAAAGTAGTGCATTTTTAAGAATCCGACACAGGTGCGGTGACAGTTTTGGAGAGTCTGAGCAACATTGCACAGCGTTGCTTAGCAAATTTACAATGAACAAAAAGATGAGTGACTGACTCCAAAATTCTCTCTGCAAAGATATCATGTCAATTGGAACTTTCTCTTGAAAATTCT
>JAJOOR010019399.1:0-21307 GCA_036250505.1 Solanum acaule | reverse complement strand
TTTCCTTCCTCTATATCTTACATGGGAATGTTTCTGTTTATCAGGTTGGTCTTCCTGTTGATCGAGAGCAGTATATACACCGGCTTGGAAGAACTGGGCGAGAAGGCAAAGAAGGAGAAGGTATCCTGTTGCTTGCGCCTTGGGAACAATATTTCTTGGATGACATAAAAGACCTCCCCATGGAAAACTGGCCAGTTCCACATCTTGATCCTCGTGTTAAAGTCAAGGTTAGCTGCTTTGTACACTCATTCTTTTTTCTATGTACTGATAGGCCGTAGAACACAAAATGCTCCCCATTCACCTTAGGAAAATAAAGGAAATTCACTAGTTAGAGAGGATTATAATAAGATCTCTGATTACTATGCTGGACTTCTATGAGGTAATTTTTTTTGTTTTTTGTATGAGCAGGATTTTTGAGAAGTCCCTTTCTTGATTTTATTCCAAGCCATTAGCATTTAAGTTTGGTTTCAGTTAATTGTGATTGTAAAGCACTTTATATCTTGTGCCTGGCAACCTGAAGTTGGTATTGTAGATGAATTATTTTCCGAGTTTCTTAAACACTTCCACCTGTTATCACAAACAAACTGAACAAGGATGTCACCACACTTTTGTTTGGAGTACGTTTAGTAGTACTGATGCTGTAGACTCTGTCAGGAGTGTTATCCCATGCCCGCCCCACCCACTGGAAACTACCTGTTTCATTTACTTCTGGAAATCATTTTTAGCTTTTTGATGATATGATAATTGCAGATGGAAGAAGCAATGGAAAAGATGGATACTAGTGTCAAAGAAGCAGCTTATCACGCTTGGCTTGGTTATTACAACTCCGTAAGGGAAATAGGCAGAGACAAGACAACACTCGTCGAGTTAGCTAACCAGTTTAGCGAATCTATTGGTTTGCAAAAGCCTCCTTCACTATTCCGTAGAACAGCTCTAAAGATGGGATTGAAAGATATTCCTGGCATCTGGATACGAAAGTAGCTCAGGGTTTTTGGTCTTACGTTAAAAGAGATGATGATGTTAGAGGAGAGTAGTAGCATCCACAGTTCTGGTGAACGTTGATTTGGCGTCAGGAAACAACATTAGCGGGACTTGTATTTGGTCTTTTGAACCATCTATTCGGACATCTTGTGAATGTATTAAATCTTCTTGAAAAATGAAAATGTAAATAGTTGAGTGCTGAATAAATTCTCTGTAAACCTTTCTAGCAAAGACCTAATTCATGATAAATTTAGATAATCTTGATTCTTGGGTTATGTGTTAATGGTTTGAGTTCATGTTTCCAATTTTTCAGATAAGCCAAAGTTCGTCTATTCAGGTTCTTTTATTTGCTTGGTAGGGCATTGCATTCTCCGGATAATTCAAATTGAAGCAATTGAATGTCCAACTTGGGCCGATACAATGTGGTGAAATAGTAAGACACGTGAAATTTAAAATCTCAATAAGAAAGCACGATTGCATTGTAGTGACAACTCATCAATCTTTCTTTTTCTGTTTCGAGCAGCGGATCTAAAGTACAACTTACGGTAACACAAAAATTTAGTAACTTTTGACTTTTAAAATCTCAATAAGAAAGCACGATTGCATTGTAGTGACAACTCATCAATCTTTCTTTTTGCGGATCTAAAGTACAACTTACGGTATCACAAAAATTTAGTAACTTTTGACTTGATCTTATATACATATTGAAATTTATTAAATATCTATAAATATTTTACGATGAATGAATTTTGTTTATTAGTACATGTTAACTTAAAGTTGCTATAAAAATTTATAAACTTTAAATTTCGAATTCGTTTTGCTTGAAAAGAACCAAACCTTATACTGTTCTGAGTTTATTTAAGTGGGCCCTGTAAACGAATTAGTTCTGATAATTGGACTATGAAGAAGGGCCCAATGGGCTCAAAGATGACGTCATGTTACAGAAGTAACAAATATTGAAAATGAAATGTTGTTTTCATATGGATGTTATGTCTTCTCAAACATGCAATATCCCACAAAAAAATGAAAATCCATTTCATATCCTCTTTCCTCTAGACAATTCATTTCTTGGAACCCTCGGAAATCCGGAGTTGCTATTCTTTGGATATACATTGAGCAATCCGTTGTATCAGCATAGTCATCCTTACAAATAGATATAAATCATATAATTAAAATTCCCATTTTTTTCTTTCTTCAAAATTACACAAAAGAATTCTGATGAATTGAATTAAAGAAAATATGTAGTATTCCAAGTAGAAAATTCACCAAGACTGATTTTCTTATTAATTGGACAATTCTTATTTTATTTTATTTTTACAACAGAATTTGCATAGTTAGAAAGTACATAAAATACTATAGATCATAGTCATTTTAGAATAAAAAAAGTTTATAAATATATGAAAATCGCAGTTACAGATAGTATTATTGACTCTCCTAATAGGCTAATAGTGTGCTGGCATATATAATTGAGATAGAATATCTAGTGAATTCATCAATAATAATAGACGTCTGATGACATTCCAACCTTTCTTTGTTAGACCTATTTATAGTCGGAAATTCCAACTCGAAGACCCTAATACTACTTACTTTGCAACATATTATAAATTGAACCCCTTTTTCAGCATTTACACAACAAGATGAACCGTTTAACTAAGTGCATTAAACTTAGTAAGTACTCTTTCATCCTTAACCAGAGTTGAAATAACTTTGATAAAAAGAAAAAAAGAAGGCATTAAGAGACCCTCCTGGCCCAACCCTAGACACTCTAGATCCTTGTTGAAACCTGCTCCCACTTCAATTTCAAGTCAAGAAAAAAAGGGCTCGAATGGTACGATCCCTAGGTACAGAGTCCCCTTTGTTAGGAAGCGATTTACCCCCAATATGAGACTTCCAGTGTGAATTCAAATTTAATCAGGCTCCAATGTTGGTACCAAACACCGGATGAGAAATAAAAAAAAAAAGGTGCATTAACTTGTTGACCATGAATAATGAAACTCTTTTGAGGGTACAAATGTCATTTTACACAAGCCAAGATTAGCTAGTATGTTTTTTTAATTCAACTCTTGTCTACACCATATGTTTTTCAATGCATATTAATAAGACAACTCATCAGTCTACACAATTGAATAATCTCATTTTCTTTCTAAATCTTCTTCTACTTCCAATCATCATATACTCATGAAAGTTCAATTTCCTTCTGTTCCATTTTTACTACCAATCATGGTGATACTCATTCTGAGCCAATTCTCAAGTTGCCATAACATCCAAAAAATGACCACTACAAGCACAAAACAAACATACAGAGACTTAGATTCCTACTCATGGCATCTCTCTGCATCAGATCCTAAAACATCACGAAATGAAGATATTGAACAAAGCTACAGAGTTTCAAATCACGCCGTTCCGGGAGGACCAAACCCTTTACACAATTGAATTGATTTGATTGTATTCTTCACTCATCTTAGTGTCTCTACAAAATCACAGGTTTTGCAGTTAATTGTGTCATATTGTTCCAAGTAATACTGTATAGAGAGAAGTTTTTTGTTCTTCTTGCTTTTGCCTTTCCGTTTTTTGAAGTTTTATGTATTCATTAACTAAATGTAAAAAGTTGCCTTAGTACTTTCTTCTCAGTTATACACTGCAGTCTGCAGCAGTTGCTCTTTTCTGGCAGGGGATCTTGATCCAGTTATCATGTGATCTTTAAAAATATATATCTTTTGTAACTTACACAACTTTAAGATAATAATAAAAGGCTATAGATAATGAAAAGAGAGAAACATGCCAAAAGATAAATTTCTAATATAGTAGTCCCTCCGTTTCCATTTGTTTGTCTGGTTTTGACTTGATACGGAGTTTAATCTTGTGGTCTTAAATATGTCATGTGTTGCCAAGAAAAAGAAGAAGAGACATCCCTTTTTAAAGAGACTAAAAAGGAAAGTAAGACGGACCGATTGAATGAAGGGAGTAGCTAATAACCAATCACATTGGGATCACTCATCCACTTTGATTAAAGTATATGTCCATTCAAAACAAAAGCTGCAGCTGATGCCAAGAAGTCAACTAGCTAGATTTAAAAGCAGACAGTAAGCTAAATATTTCTTCCTTATTTTCTACGACTGGTTAATAAATATTTAAGCAAGAATAGCCTTACTGGTGGAGAAGCCAGTTAGCTTTTTGATCCATCGGATATATTATGATTCAAAGTAGAAGAAAGAAACAATGTGTACTATAGTAATTTGTACATACACATAGGAAGATTGTATTAGTAAGTTCTCCAAGCAGTACAACATTTCATTTTGAAGTATTTCGAGGTGAATTCCGGATGATAATCTTGATATGAGGCAATCGAAAGATTAACTTTTTCCCTATCCTATGAGAATTATGTCTGCCATGAGAAACACAAGATGCAAAATTATTTAATGGATCTGAAAAAATAGCTTCTTCGATCCTCGAAATTAAAAGCCAGCTACATGGTTTTGCTAGTGTGCTCCTGGATAAAAACTAAAAAGATGGGTTTTCAACGAGGCTTATTTCCAACATTCTGGAAAAAAATCTTTAGTAGAATGTCCGAATAAGTCAACTCATTTTGCTTTCCCACAAGATCTTCAAGTAAGTAACTGGAGCCTAATGACCACAAGATTACACACACCATTGTATTTATATACTACCCTATACATAGCATGTATGTCACGCAACTGAAAATGTTGTATTACAGTGTATTTACTAACTGGATGAGATTAATTCCAGTTCAGTTAAAACAGAAAAATGATGCAAAAGCCATAAAAGATGCTAAATAATGTAGCTGATGAGGCAAAGCTGAAACACAATTTAAATAATGTAGTGATTTAGATGCTAACCTGCTGATTGTCCGGAAGAAGCATCTCAAAGCCACCGTGGTTGGTCTATAAAAAATAAGATGTTTAAATGCTTTATATGTAACTCAGGTCAAAGGAGCTCAAGTGAACCAGCAATGGGGTGAAAGTTTTGCTACATAAGCTCTGTGCCCACTGGATCAATCGAAAAATGAACAGAAAGATGTTTTTGGACAATTGGCTGAAACTTAGATCTCCACATCTGCTTTCAATAAACAAAGCGTTCAGATTTTGGCAACTAGATTCATCATCATCAAGTCATGAAATTTAGGCCAAAGCTACTTTTAGCTTCCTTTAAACTTCAAAATCATTAAACCAATGATCTCGGCATGTTTATCATAATAGTAAATCAAGCCATGCTATAGGAAGTGTTATTTTCAAACTTAATCTATATTTTAACCTAAACATTAAAAGAGGCTTCAAACATAAATATAAACATCGGAATCTTGAATGTTAAATCTCTAAAAGATAATCTGAACTTATCTGCTAAAGAACAACTAAGTTAGAGAGTGATTCCTTTGGAATATTTTTTGTTACAACTGACAAATAATGTAATATGCTAGTGATTCCAAGAGTGGATAACCTGCCATTGATTGAGCGCACTTACATTATTATATTCTGAGCTGTTCATGAACATCTGGAAGGCCTCCGCTGATGAATAAATACACAGTTAGATGTTGGAAATATTTCAAATTGCAAGTTAAAGGAAAAAAAGATGAGAGCTCACTAGAGCGAAACCGTATTACTACACCATGAGTATATTCCGCACTGGAAATGTTAAAATTTGAACCTGAAAATGTGAAGTAATATTTCTATGAGGTGCTGGGGAACTGACAGAGAAAATAGAACCAGGGGAACAAATGATGTGGACAGGAAATGCTGATCTGATCAGTGACAAAATAATCAAATGTAAATGGATTAATAAAATCCCTTTAGGTTATTAAGTATATCTAATCTCCAACTTTAATTTAAAAAATATGCCTCCATATGGCTTCTAACAAAAAAAGAAAATAAAGCATGTCAATTGGGGAAAATCTACAGATAAGAATGTCATAGGTAAAGTATTCCAGGAATACCGAGAGTAGCCTGAACAATCAAGGATGGGAAATCCATTGTCAGCTTTGACAGAGCGAGCAAAGCATCTTCGGCAGGACCATCCAAAGAACTCTTACCAAATGCTATGAGAAGTACAAGCTCCACACCATAGTTGAACTCCTGCCACCCAAAGACTATCAAATATCTCATTTTGATACCAAGAACCTACCCGCACACTAATGCTTTCTGCAAATTACTAAAACTACTGAAAGACGGGCAAGAGAAAGATAGGTAGGATTGTTTGAGAAATCTCATTTGTCAAATTTGAAAACCACCAAGTAGTAGACATTAAAGAGTGAAAATCTATAAGTATGAGGGTAAGCCTCACTGTTGGGAATCAATAATTGACCTATTTCAGAAGAAGTCTGGTGATTAGCCTATTCCGCATTAAGTATATTAGAACAAAAGTCAATTGGATGGCCAAAAGGAATAACAACTCTAACTACAAAGTTCAAACATCCAGTGAGATTCAAATAAATGGATATGTTTCAACCTCCCCTTTTCGAAATATTGACAGCATGTCATCTTCTACTTCGGACTCAAAGTCGGCATTGATAATCTCCTGTCAACATGTAAAACTGAAAAGTTTCAGGATATGGATTTCATCTGCAACGCAACTAAAGTATACAAATCAAATGGCACAGAGGATTTTGTTCTTTACATGTTAGGGCATACATGGCAGTAAGGCACAACATGGTCCCTAAGGACACCCACATAGAATTGATTCTCATAAAATTTCAATAGATCCTTCTTTGTTTGAAAGCGCATGTAGATACCGTGGCTATATTTATCATCATTCCCACTAGAGACGCGTCCTATAGCAGGAAATAAAATATAAAACAAACATTTACAAAATACACACCACAAAAGGCATCATTTCCCTACTTCATGCAAAACAAACTTGAAAGGAAGACTGAAGTGAAGCTTCTCTGCGAGTAAAACAAGCTTTATAGATTGTTCAGGATGAGAAGCATAGGGATTTAACCCAAACAATTGAAGTAAAATTACATAAAGAATGTCTCCAAGAAAATATGCAGTACTTTTGTATTTGCTCTGAATAAAGTGGATATTTTATTTTCCTACATATACATCTCTTTCTTCATTTTGCAACTCGACTTTGGAGAAGTTTTAATAATTTCCTTAAGAAAAAAGTTTAGACTCCTCTGTATTTCTGCCTAGGACTTGACTACATTTTTAATAGAACTCATACTGCGCTTACCAGACAAAGTAAAACAAATTAAAGAACTTGAGTGATATTTCATTGAGCACAACTAAAGCAAAAACTCACAGCCCTTATTATATCTTGTATAAGTCAAACAAGAAGTAACTTTGACCTAATGAGATGGAAACAATGCCACCCATTTGATATTGGGTTGTATAAAGGTAGTCCAGCATATCTTTCTCTTGTACTTCAGATAAGTCGTCCTTTCCTTTGATCAGACTCACGTGTTCAACTACTTTTCTGCAAGCAGCAAAGCAAGTTGTTTCTTCAAGAACAACTTGAGAAAACATAATACAAAAAGAAACAATAACAAGATGTAAACTACATTCAAGATTGGGATATACGGCTGAAAGAAATTGCATATTTCTATAAAGTTTAACGGAAGATTAGTTGATTAAGTTATACCCAGTATTACAACAATTGCTGGAAGTTCCTCTCTCATGAAAATTCTCTTATAATTATCCTCATCTTTGGAGGGGAGACTTGGAGCAATGAGTAAAAAAATCTTCAACCTATAGATAACGGGTTTGAGTTGTGGAATTAGCTGCTAAAGCTTGGGTCTGGGTAGGTTGCCTATTTTACAACTCCTTGGGGTGTAACTCTTCCCCAGACCCTATGTGAACACAAGATGCATCGGATTTGGGCTACCCTTTTAATTATACTCATCTTTCATTGCAAACGTTCTTAAACGTTCATCCCCATGCCAAATATGAACAAAACGCAATGGATATCAAATCTACACTAGATATGTGGAGATGAATATCACAATCTAGAATTTTCAAGGTAACGGTAACTGATGCAAGACTCATTAAGATCTAAAGATTCAAGATAAGTATAAAACAGGGCACTGTGCAAGACAAAAGAGAAATGTAGAATCTTTCCATTGTTATCAAAAAAATAATAATTGATAACTGTGGTGTCGAGGCCAACTTTTGCATATCGACTAATTTAACAGGATACCTTCTACCAGCAACAGATATCTGGTAACTCTATCCACCAAGGCTAGAACATCTAGGAAGACATCACCTAGTATTTTCTTTTCGTCTCTACTGGGATTTGAACGAGATACCTCATGGTTCTCAACGCACTTCATCAACCACTAGGTCACACCATTGGGTGGTTCTGTTGTTATCAAATTAAACGTACATAATATCCTTTTCCCCTTTAACATTTTATTTCAAATAAACCAGAAGACTATTGCACATTAGCACGACAACTTATCCTTGATTAAATAAATTTAAGCTACTGAAGTCATATATTAATTATAGAGACTCAAACAATAAAGCTACATTCCAAAATCATCAATCTCTTACTGAATGCAGCAACAACATAAGATTTTTTTTTTTTTACATCCAATTCACAATTCAGCATCAGTATAAAACTTTAAGAAGATTAAAAGTACACCAACCTTTTCCGTTTCGCATCATTATCAAAACTCCATCGATCAGCAGCCGAGCATATCACATTGCGATTCTTACTTCGCAATCCATGATTTGCCTTCAAAACACGACTACCCAAAGCTGCAACTGCAGAGAAAACAGAGGAAATTAACAGTTAGTATGGAAAACCATAGAAAATTGCAATTTCATAAACTGAAACTTGAACAATCCATTAATGTAAAATTACCATTCAATTTGGGGGTTTTGTTACCTGAAAAAGGAATTAAATTGAAGGGTTTAGGAGAAGAAATTAGGGTTTGAGTATGATGAATCTGCATTTTGATTTTGTGTGGAGTAAAGGCTAACGCTCATTGTTCCATTTATAAAAAAAATTGAGATACTTTAGTAGTGAAATGGGTGGACTAGGAAAAATGGAATGGCGCTAAATATACTTGTTTATTTTGTCGGTTAATTTTTTTTAACAGAAAAGATTCGTATTTTTGAAATTAAGCCTATGGTTAATAGTTTAGCATTTTATGTGTGCGTGGTTAATACTGAACAAATAAAAATAGAGAGAAAGAAAGATGAGGGATTTTATGACTCGTTGGGGAAAACTCAATCACTCCATGCACTATATTAGTGGCAAAGATAGATGTAGCTTATTTGCTATTTGTTTAGTATTGACTTAATTTTTCAAATGAAGAAACCGTTAATAATATTGGACATCTAAATAAAGTGGACGGAGGGTATATATATATATAATACATAAATATGCTCTTTAACTTGATCTTAGTTAATATCTATGAGACTATGACTTTCAGTTTTTGGGTGTGTACAAATAGAACAAATAGACACAACGTCTTACGTACATGGTGAACACAAATCAGTTCGTCATATAAGGTGCATGTGTCTAATTGTTCAGTTCTATACATGCATTAGCCTAGTGTATTAAAAAAATAATGCATGCATTAACCTTGTTTGGTACTCTTTTCCAACCTATGTATAACACTCTATTGTGTATTAAGGTGTGTATTGCTAATACCATGGATTTCTAGGTATTAGCAATGCAATGGTTTTAATGCATACATTAACTCGACCCAATTACCCCTCAATACCGAACCTTTTTTTATATCTATTCCAGCATAATAATGAAGGGTATCTTTGTAAATAATTTTTTTTAATGCAATGCATTCTATATTTAATTCATCAAACCAAACAATGCATAAAAATGATCTATGTATAATTAATGCAAGCATAACTAATAGGCCTAACCTATCGGGTCCCTCTAAAGTTGGCACTAACTTTCACTTAGACACCTCAACTAGACTTTGTTCATTTTAGACACCTCATGCCATGTTTCGGTGTGTCATTTTGACACTTTTTTTATAATCAGCCAAATGTGCAAGGTGTGTGTAACACACTCGCCGATGACATGTTAAAATGATGAATTAAATAAAGACACGTGGCATATATATTGAAAATAATGATTTTTTAGTAGCAGAAAAGGTCAATGACTTAATGACAAGTTGCAACTTTTATCCAAATAATTTTTATAAAAATTAACCACTTGCATAGTCCTCTTCTCCACCACCCCCACTCCCGATCCTCAACCCCTCCCCCGCTAGATTGTCTTCTCCACAGTTCACAACCCCCTACCCCTCCCACACTCAAATCATCATCTCCACCACCTCCCATCCCCACCCCCCAAATCCCAACCTCTCCCCATTAATCTAGATTGTCTTTCTCCAAAATACTTTCATAGTAATTTAATTATTTTAATTTTTTTTTTACGAAAGCATAATCTCTTTGCAAAAACTAATTCATCTTACTTGGAACTTCAAATAAAAATTATATCTTCAAATCTAAACATAGAGTTTCCTATTAAAAAGAATTTTGTATTTCAATTATTTTCAAAACATCTTGAGGAGGAAGAATGACAACAAAATAAGAAATATTGTTTAAGCTTGAAATCTCTTGGTGTTGTAGTACCATTAGATCCATTTCTCCATGAAAAGAGTTTAAGTTATAGAAAATGGTGGCTAAAATGGGGAAGAAGAAGAAAAAAATAGGTTAAATAAGCTCTCGGTCACGCGCTGGTAAGGAGTGTACCACACTCACTATGTCATGTCAGCAAAAAGTGTTAAAATGACACAGCAAGACATGACATGAGGTGTCTAAAATGAACAAAGTCTAGTTAGAGTGTCTAAGTGAAAACTAGTGTCAACTTTACGGGGCCACTGATGGGTTAGGCCTAACTAATACATGCATTGCTAATGCAAGCATCACTAATACACTCTATTTAATATTATTTTTATACACTCTATCAAACGACATGGTACAAATCTAAAGTTAGAGATTATAAATGATCAAAATGGTCCTTGATATATTGGGGTTGCTTTATTTTGGTCCTTAATATATTCAAGGTAGGGCTGGGCATAAACATCAAGAAACCGAAATACCGAACCGAACCTAATTATTTTGGTATTTTGGTTTCGATATTTTGGTTTTCGATTCGGTATTCGATATATATTTTTGTATTTTTCGGTATTTCGATTCGGTTTTCGGTATGTAATTTTGCATAATTCGGTATTTTGGTGTACCGAAATATATTATACTATATTTATAATATTATTAATATTAAATAAAAAATAGGTAAAATTAGGTCCAACTTTAACTTTTCAGCTTTTCTTAGCATAGCAGCCCTCACACCTCAGCCCTCAGTTGCACATCAGTCTTCAGTCTTTGACTCTTTTTCACTTCGCCCTTCGGTACTTCCCACGTCTTCTGGTGACCGGCCGATCATAACGCAGTAGGCCATCACGCACCACGTAGGCAGCAGTCATCACGCAGCAGCGAGCCAGCGACCAACATCACCTAGCAGCCGATCGGCGACCACCATCGGCTGACCGACGGCCACAATCAGGTATTGATCATTGTATTTGTGAAGACATTAACTACAATGCACTTTGTTTTAGTGACATTGTTAATTAAATATTTGTGTGTTTTAGTGACATTGTGGATTAAAAATTTGTTGTGTTAATGCCTAATGGAAGATTGGCAGTATGACACTTCATTTTGACTTATGATGTGAGCTTCTTTGGTGTTAGTTTAATTTACTACATAGATGTGAGCTTCTTTGGCGTTAATGCCTAATGGAAGATTGACAGATTGGACTTATGGTATCTTCTTTAGTGTTATTTTACAAAATATTGCAGCTGATATGACATAACAATGTAACTATTTTTAGCCCATTAAGCTGAAAAATCAAATAAAAAAATTGTAAAATTTTAAATATTAAAAAGCCCACTAAGCAGGCCCATAAAAAAACCGAACCGAAATAACATAAATTGAATCGAACTAAAAAAACTGAACCGAACCGGAATAATTCGGTTCGGTGTTCAGTACACGTTGTACAAGAACCGAAAACCGAAAAACCGAAAAAAAACCCAAAACCGAACCGAATTACCAAATGCCCAGCCCTAATTCTAGGTGATTGAAATAGTCTTTCATGTATGACAAAATGTGTTCAATTTAGTCTTTTACCCTAAACTTAACAATTTACCCCCAAAAACTGTAAAATATAGCGGTAGGCCCCACATAACTTACAAAATCCACCATTTTTACCATCTTTATTAGCTCAAAGAAAGAGTTTCATGAATTCTAAAACACCATTTTCTCTAACATCTAACCACACAATTACAAAATAATTATTGTAAAAAGGTTGGGAGATATGATGAACGAAATTAGTCCGTGTTTCTGATTGAACAGTGGCAGATAACACCTTTCTTTTTTGCTCTACTGATCTCCCATTATTATTATTTTATATTTTTATGTTTTATTGCTAGATTTGTGGAAAATAGCTCAATGATTGTATGCCTTTTGGCAATATACGCTATACCGATCTAAAGCACGAGTAGATGATTTTTTTTCAAGTATGAGGGCTATCTGTATTTTCTACTAATGCTTTATGATCTATTTGAAACTGTTCTATTGTGAAATTTTTAAAAATTATTTGTGTCTTTTGCTGTGATGAATTCATGAAAATTTCACATGTCAGACTTTAGAGAGAATTATTTTGTAATTGTGTGGTTAAATGTTAGAGAATATAGTGTTTTAGAATTCATGAAACTCTTTCTTTGAGCTAATAAAGATGATAAAAATGATGAATTTTGTAAGTTATGTGGGCCCCACCATTATATTTAACAGTTTTTGGGGGTATATTGTTAAGTTTAGGGTAAAAAACTAAATTGAATACATTTTGTCATATATAAAGGACTATTTCAATCACCTAGAATATATCAAACACCAAAATAAACAAGGACCATTTTGATCATTTTCTCCTAATATATTACCTCTATTTTCTATATGATTCTTCAAAACTTTTCCCAAGTCAAAGTCTTTTACAAGCTAAGCCCCATTTATTGACTAATGAGTAAACTACATTGACTAGTCGTTCTTAGCTAGCCAGCCTTATTTACAAATTCGATCTCTCTCGTTCATTGTTATAATTGTCACATTAATTACTTCTCAAAGCAAATATGAGAAATCATATCATCAAATCCTTCTTCATATTTCTTTATGTGATGACTAGTTACGTCTTCTCAACACAAGCAGACACAATAATAGAAATACGAAACAATTGTCCCTTCACGGTATGGGCCGCAGCTGTCCCCGATGGGGGACGACCACTCGAGTATGGTGGAACATGGAAAATCGAGCCAGACATCACAGCCGTGAGCTCAACTAAAAAAGGTCGTATTTGGGGCCGAACCAATTGCAATTTTAACACATTTGGCCGTAGTCAATGTCAAACGGGGGATTGCAATGGACTACTCGAATGTCAAGGTTATGGTACACCCCTAGTCACTTTGGCTGAATACGCGTTGAACCAATTCAACAATAATGATTTCTTGGACATATCTCTTGTTGATGGTTTCAACATCCCTATGGAATTTAGTCCAACATCCGCTGATGAGTGCTCTGTCAGGATCAGATGCACCGCGGACATCATAGGACAGTGTCCGAATGAATTAAGGACTCCTGGAGGATGCAACAATCCTTGTACTGTTTTCAAGACGGACGATTATTGTTGCCCGTCTATAAATTGTGGTCCGACCAAGTATTCGAGGTTCTTTAAGGATAGATGTTCAACTTCTTACAGTTATCCTATGGATGATTCAACTAGTACCTTCCTTTGTCCCGGTGGAACTAGCTATAAAGTGGTATTTTGTCCATAAATTAAACATATGCCTATTCTTTAATTGTTGTTTCTTAATTAGGACTTTTGAAATTTCTATGTAAGTAAATCATTATATTGAGAATATAAAGATCTATTTTTTACGTTTTAGTTCTCAAATTTCTTATTCTTTACTTAGTTAACTATTCAGCCTATTTGTTCTTGTTTTCTTGACTTAGTCAAAAGAAAAAAAAAGAAGTTTGATCGAACCTAATTCACGTGCTTTTAATCTCTATTTCCACAAATTTTACATCGTTTACATATTCAAGATTTTTTAAGCAAACAATTCAGTGATTAATTAGTATCTTTTTTCTAGTGGATGTTCTACAAAGTAATATCCTCGTGACGAATATAATGAGAGTATTCTTGATATGTTAAAAGTGATAATTAAAAGTCATGAAAATCTATATTTAAAAGGGAAAAGGCTCAAATATGTCATCAGACTTTGTGATCAAAAGACTCATTTATGTCATCCGTTAAAAAATTGGTTCATCTATGACAAATCTATTTGAGCAAATGACCATTCATGTCATTATTTATAAACTGAAATGACATAGATGAGCCAAACCTTAAACATATGACAAAAATGAGTTTTTCTCAAAGTTCAACGACATATTTGAGTCTTTTTCTTTTTAAAAAATAATTTGATTAACAATGTGGTCGAATCATAATTGACCACGTAAAAAATGATTTTGCAAAACCGAAACATTTTTCAGTTACAAATAATGGCATGGATGAGCTTTTCTCAAACAAAAATGACATAAATGAGTCAAAACTTTAAACGAATAACATATATAAGCTTCATCTCAAAGTTCGATGATATATTTAAATCTTTTATGAACAAGTAAAAATAAACCGAGGATATTTCATTTTCTATATATTACGCTTAGATATTTATAAATTCATGGTACATAAAGTCAAAAGTCTCCTACTCTCTTTTTTGTGTCCTCTCAATTACAGTTAAAGCACCATTTATTGACTAATGAGTAAACTTTACTTTATCTGTTTCTATTTATATATCGTTCTTATTAAAAATAAATAAGTATTATTTATTATTTGTCATTTCACAAAATCAATACATAAATAACACTATTCTTCCTATTTTATCCTTGAGAGTTATTACTCTTGAAAGTATAAATATGACCAACATAGGAAAAATAAATTATTAGTTCATGTTCATTTGTCAATTTAATTAATCAAAATAAACTACTTAACTTATATTCATTTATTGAAAGCTTAACTTAAAAAAGAAACGTAAAATCCAAAATAGTGACATATAAATAGTAACGAATTTGTTAATATTGGAGATTTAGTGTATTAGGGAACTCCATTAATGGAGAGAATCTCGAACTCGAAGTACGAGAGAAGATATGGTTTGTGAAATTTCCAATTCTGATTAGTTCTTACTGACTGTTCACATCAATATTTATACAGAATACAAAAGGAAGAGTAAAATATCTAAAACCTCTAACTAACTATTAACTAACATGACAGCTGTACATAATAACAAATTCAGTTAACTAACTAACTATACTTTAATCTCAATACCCCCCCTCAAGTTGGAGGTAGAATACACATAGCCAACTTGTCCAATAAAGTGCAGTGCTTGATGCCAGTGAGGGCCTTCGTGAGTATGTCTGCTAATTGAGCAGCAGTGCCAATATGATGCAATGTTATGAGGCCTTCTTGAAGGTTGGTTCTTACAAAATGGCAGTCCACTTCAATGTGCTTGGTGTGCTCATGGAAGACAGGGTCTTTGGCAATATGAATAGCTGCTTGGCTATCACAGTGAACATGAAAGGGGCCAAGGCTAGGTATAGTCAATTCCTCAAATAACCTTTGCAACCAAACCAATTCTCCTACCACTTTCCTTAAGGACCTGTATTCTGCTTCAGCTGAGGAAAGGGAAATTGTTTCTTGCTTCTTGGACTTCCAACTAATGGGACTATCACCCAACAGCACAATATAGCCAGTGACAGACTTTCTCGAATCAGGGCAGGCTGCCCAATCAGAATCACAATAGGCAGATACCCTGAAATCTGCAGATGAGGACATGAAAACTCCTAGAGTAGGATCCTTCTTGAGGTATCGAAGCATGTGAAAAGCAGCACGCAAATGAGGCTCTCTGGGGTCCTGCATATACTGGCTAAGTAATTGCACACTATAAGCCAAATCAAGTCTAGTGTTAGTAAGAAAATTGAGTTTGCCAACTAGTTTTCTGTATTTAGTAGGTTCATCTAGTGTCTTTCCCTCATGTGCTCGCAACTTAACATTAGGATTAAGGGGAGAAGACAAGGGAGTGGAGTGATCACAACTGAATTCTTTGAGGAGATCCAGAACAAACTTCCTCTAGGAAATAAGAATCCCATCATCCTTGTATAGAATTTCCAAACCCAAAAAGTAGTGTAATCTGCCCAGGTCTTTGATCTTAAACTGATGATGAAGGAACTTCTTGAGCTCAGTTATCTCATCGATATCTGTTCCTGTGAGAAAAATATCATCAACATACACACCTAGAAACACAGTAGACGTGCCTCTCTTTCTATAAAACAAGGAGTAGTCATGGAGAGAATGAGTGTACCCTCTTGTGTTTAAAGCCTCAGTTAATTTTTCATACCACTGTCTACTAGCTTATTTCAAACCATATAGTGACTTGTTGAGTTTACAGTTAGGAACAGTCAAACCAGGAGGTATGTCCATGCACACTTCTTCATGTAAATCTCCATGGAGAAAGGCATTATTAACATCAAGTTGTTATATATTTCATCGTTTCTTTGCTGCAGTGGCAATAAGTGTCCTTACAGTTGTCATTTTAACAACATGTAAGAAGGTTTCTGTGTAATCTATGCCATGATGCTGAGTATATCCTTTCATTACCAATTTGGCCTTATATCTCTCCACACTTCCATCTGCCTTGTGTTTAATTTTGTAAACCCACCTACACCCAATGGCCTTCTTATCAATTGGTAAGGCTGTGAGGGTCCATGTACTGTTGTCATGTAATGCATTGAATTCCTGTGTCATAACTATTTGCCAAGCAGGGTCTATAGCTGCCTCCACATATGAACTAGGCTCACAATCATGAGATACATTCATTACAAGAGACTGACTTTCAGGATTTAGAGCAGCAGGTGATATGTGGTGGTTAAGGGAAAAATGAGCATTGAGGGATGTAGGAGGTTGGGAGGCTATGACTGAAGGTGTTCTATGGACATAGTCATACAAGTAAGTAGGTACTCTATGTATTCTATGAGACCTTTTAAGGGCAGGTCTGGTAGGATGGCAAATAGGTATGGAATCATGAGGTAGAGTGGAGGACATGTTGGGATTAAAAGGACCAATTGGACAAGCATTTAGAGTAGAGAGTGTTGGTGACAAAGGTTGATTAGTGTTGTTTACAGGATCTGGATCACTTTATACAGGTGTGGAGGAATGGTGGTAATATGAGTAATCAGATGAGCCTACAGAATGGAAAGGATATGTAGGAAAATGAGTAGGATCATTGGTCATAGCAAAAGGAAAAATTGTCTCATAAAAGATAACATCCCTGGATATATGAATTTTGTTAGTGGTTAGATTTAGCACTTTGTATCCCTTTGTACATGAAGGATATCCAATAAAGATATGTGAAACAACTTTGGGATCAAACTTGGTTCTGTGGGCTTTGGGTACAGTGGGGTAATAAAGGCAGCCAAAACTCCTCAAGTTAAAGTACATAGGCTTGTGTTGATGCAAAACTTCATAAGGGGCATTTATTGGTGAGAGAGGTGGAAGGTAGTCTGTTTATCAGGTGTGTTGCAGTTAATATGCATTCACCCCAGTACTTCATTGGGAGTTTTAATTGAAAAAGGAGGGCTCTTGCTGTTTCAAGGATATATTTGTGTTTTCTTTCCACCACCCCATTTTGTTGGGGTGTGTATGGACAGGATTTTTGGTGAAGAATTCCTTTAGTCTGGAAAAACATGATGGACTCATTATTGTTGAACTCAAGGCCATTATCTGATCTGATTACTTTGACACTGGTTCTGAATTGGTTTTCAACCATGATGACAAAAGCTTTGATAACATGCAAGGCATTGCTTTTACAGCTGAGAAGATGTGTCCAAGTGGACTTGCTAAAGTCATCTACCATGGTAATGAAATGTTTGAAATTATCATGGGTGGTTGTTTGTAAGGACCCCATAAATCAACATGTACCAGCTCGAAAATGCTAGTACTGTTATGAGACTTGGTAGGGAAGGGTAGTCTTGACTGTCTTGCCATAGGGAAAATGGGGCAAAAAAATGGTTGTTTAGGTGAGAAATTTACAGGTATAGAGGATATGCCTTTCATTTTTACAAAGGGAACATGTCCTAATCTATAGTGCCATAACAAGTTTGTGTTATCAACAGGAAAAGAACTTGAAGTTTTATCAACAAGTCATGGAATTCATTATAGTAGGATAAGAAGGACAAGAAGAAGAAATACACTGGTACTGCATTTTAGAGCTAGGAAAGGAAATACAAGAAACATGTTGTTTTGGATGATTAGAACTGTTTTGTTGCAATCAATCTGAGAAAAGAAAGTATAGGCCATCATGTGCTTTACCAATCTCCTGAGGCCTCTTCAGTGAAGGGGCCTGCAGTAGACAAGAAGTATTAGAGAAAGAAACAGTACATTTTAGACTGTCAGCTAGAATATTAATGGAAATTAAGTTGAATTTAAAAGAAGGAGCATAGAGTACTTTGTACAAAGTGATCTCGGAAGTTAGACACACACTACCTATCTCTGTAATCTTAACTCTATATCTATTAGGTAGTCTGACCAAGAGAGGATAAGGTAAGGTTATCAGGTTCACAAGGAGAGTTCTGTCAAATGTCATATGGTGAGAGGCACCTGAGTCTAATAGCCATAGATCAGTTAGAGAGTTTGTCAAAGTCAATGGAAGTAGAACAAGTAAGAGTACCTGCAAAGTTCACAGCTCCACTTGTCATGTGCATAGCATTTTGATCCTCTATGGGGCTGAATTCTTTGAATTGTTGCAACAAGTGAGCAACCTGTTCATACTGGTCTTTGGTGAGGTTGATGTTGTTGTTTCCTTGGTCATTGAAATGAGACTCTGAGGATCCATCCTAATTTCCAGGGATATCACAAGACAAACTCACAGAATTAGCTGATATACCCTTACCCTTTTTGTTCCTATGACTTGAGTTCTGGTTGTTGTATCTTTGATTTTGATGTTGTGGATCATTATTAGGAGGTCTGGGATTGTTAGTAGTTGGACCAGGAGGATATCCATGTAACTTGTAACACTTATCCCTGGTATGACCTGGCCTTCTGCAGTAATCACAGTAAGGCCTACCCCTAGGTGCATTGCCAGTGATGTTGGAAGAATAGTAGTTTGTTTTAAAATTCCTTCCTCTTGATGAATTTGAGGAACTTGAGGACCCAACAAGTAAAGAACTTCCTTCAACAAACAATTGAGTATTTGGCTTGAACTCTCTTTGTTTTTCTTCTTGAACCAATAATGCAAAGGCTTGTGCCATGGAAGGCAATGGGTTTATCATTAAAATACTACCCCTGATTATGGTATAGACTTCATTTAACCCCATAAGAAACTGAATTAGGCGCCTATCTTGCTCTGCCTTCTGAAGATTAGTTTTAGCTCCACAAATACACACACAATTGCATTGACTGGTAATGCATAAACTGATAAGTTCTTCCCAGAGTTTCTTCATTCAAGTGTAGTATGTGGTGATATCGAGAATACCTTGACTAAGATCGTTGATCTCTTTCTGAGTCTGGTACAACTTTGCTCCATTCGTCTGATCGTAGCGATCTTCTAACTCTATCCATAATTCCAAAGCATCACCCACATATTCGACACTATCTGTAATTTCTCTACCCAGTGAATTAAGAATCCACGACGTGACCATATCATCGCATCTCACCCATTGGCGATAAGTGGGATCAGTTTTAGGTGGGAGTTTGCATTCACCATTGATGAAAATCAATTTATTTTTCACGGACAAAGATCTGAGGACACTTCTTCACCAGGAATGAAAACCAGTTCCATCGAAAGGGACAGGTACAAGTACCACACCATGACTATCAGATGGATGAATGTAGAGGTGACTATTTGTATCAATTCCAGTAGACGATCCCGTATTAATTCCAGTATATGATTCCTCATTCGTGAGTTCCACCATGATGAAGTAGTTATCAGAAAAAAAGACCAGTTGAAAAGAGAAGAGAATTAAATCGATAAGAGAAACAGATCTGGAATTGAAGATCTGGAAATCGATGACGCAAATGCAACTAAGAAGGAGTGTAAAGAGAAGGAACAAAACGTCCTTGCTCTGATACCATGTTAATATTGGAGATTTAGTGAATAAGGGATCTCCATTAATGGAGAGAATCTGGAACTTGAAGTAAGAGAAAAGATATGGTTTGTGAAATTTCCAATTCTTATTAGTTCTTATTGACTGTTCACATCAATATTTATACAGAATACAAAAGGAAGAGTAAAATATCTAGAATCTCTAACTAACTATTAACTAACATGACAGCTGTACATAATAACAAATTCGGTTAACTAACTAACTATACTTTAATCTCAATAGGATTGATGGAGTCTTCATAATCGTCTTAGTTATTGTCACATTAATTCTTAAAGCAAATATGAGCTTCTTCAAATCCTTCTTCATATCCCTCTATATTATGACTTCTCATTTCTTCTCAATACAAGCAAACACAATAATCGACATATGAAACAATTGTCCCTTCACTGTATGGGTAGCAGCCGTCCCCGGTAGGGGATGACGACTCGAGTATGGTGAGACATGGAAAATTGAGCCAGACATGACCACGAGCTCAACTAAAAAGGGTCGTATTTGGGGCAGAACCAATTGTAATTTTGACACATTAGGCCGCAATCAATGTCAAACGGGGGATTACAATGGACTACTCGAATGTCAAACTTTTCGTAGTACACCCCCAAACACTTTGACCGAATACGCCTTGAACAAATTCAACAATTATGATTTTTGGGCATATATATCTCTTGTTGAGGGTTTCAACATCCCAATGGAATTTAGTCCTGTGTCCGCGGATGAGTGCTCTGTCAGGATCAGATGCACCGCGGACATCATAGGACAATGTCCGAATGAATTAAGGACACCTAGAGGACGTAACAATCCTTGTACTGTTTTCAAGACGGACGAATATTGTTGCATGATATATCGTGAGTTTACGGTATTTCTAATACATTTCACTTACAAGTTGTGTGTGTCTAGGGCCTTTTTATATTGGTTTTTATGTGTTTTATCATGTTTTGCAGGAATGGTGTTCAGGCGCGAAAGTTTAGAGACAGCTGAAGGAAATACAGAAAAAGGCATCCACGGAGGTCATCTACGGACCGTAGGTCCATTCACGGTCCGTAGGTGATGACCGTAGATCAGCAGGAATGTGTTGAGGACAAATCAGGGAAATTTGACCAAGTGTGGAACCACGGTGCCCATTGACGGTCCGTAGATTGATCTAC
>JAJOOR010019398.1:0-19566 GCA_036250505.1 Solanum acaule | reverse complement strand
AAAAATACAATCCTAAAATACTCAAACTCAAAAAGTCTCAATCCTACACAAATTCTAATTCCTAGCAATTAGATACCTACATATTTTCTATCCACAATAAAAAAAAAATACAAATACATGAAAAAAGGAGAAGAAAAGAAATTACAGGACATTTCAAGATTTGTAAATATTCATCTCTTAACTTTATTTTATTATTATGTTTAAATAAATTTATGTGATATACATATTTTTAATTAATGAACATATATTAATAAAATAAAGTAGTCTTAAATAGGTTTAAAATAAATCAAAGAATGAGGGTAAATAGCATTTTTATTAAGCTAATAATATAATATTCAAAAATTAATTTAAGTCATATATATAGTCAATAAAGCGACTGTGCTAGAACCACGGGACTCGAGGGGTGCCTAACACCTTCCCCTTGGTCAACAGAATTCCTTACCTAAATTTCTAGTTCGCAGACCAATAAAAATAAAGAGTTAAAATTCCTTTTGATTAGAGGTTTAAATAATAAGGTGACTTGGAACACCAAAACTCAATTCCAAGTGGCGACTCTGAATAATAAAATAATCCATTTTCAAAATGTCACTTTAATTGGAAAAACTCTTTTTCTTTCAAAACATACATTTAATTTTTGAGGGAAAATAAGGGGCGTGACAATGATGATGATGATGATGATGATGATGATGATGATGGTGATGGTGATGGTGATGATGATGATGGTGATGATGATGATGGTGATGGTGATGATGGTGGTGATGATGGTGGTGGTGATGGTGATGATGGTGATGATGATGATGATGGTGGTGATGATGGTGGTGATGATGATGATGATGGTGCTGATGATGACGATGATGATGATGATAATAATAATAATAATAATAATAATAATAATAATAATAATAATAATAATAATAATAATAATAATAATAATAATCAGAATGAAGAAGGCTTTAGCTATATTAAAATTCTTGTGTATTTCAGTTCTTATGCAAGCGGATTACTTTCTATTCTTGTGTATTTCAGTTCTTATGCAGATGGACGTGACCTGGCGATAGTCCGATGGCAAATCTATTGTAACCTGATAGGAAGTATGTATTAGATTCCTGACAGACCATTTGCTTAGGTAAAATTAACACCATGCAGTTCGAGAAGCTATATAAAAATTCTTGTGTATTTCAGTTCTTATGCAGGCGGACTACCGCTAGCTTAAGGATGCTAAATTGCTATATCTATGACTGGGAGGACTACTGTCAGGTCGTTGATCCTGTAACCTTGGTATCAGAGCCTAGAACTTTCATAGTATATATGAGATGGAGGCGAACTATTCGACATAGATATGATCTTTGTCTCATGGATCTGGGAGAAATGAGTACTAAAAGTACCAGACTAGAAGAGGTCGATGTACCTCAAAACCTTGATTTGTAAAACAAATGGACTATTCCTAAAGTCCCGATTAAAACTATTTATGATTATGGTTGGTTTGATAAACTATCTTCTAAACAATTGATTAAAACTACTGAGCAATCTTTAGCTTTAAATTCATCTGAACAGACTATTCGTTTGCTAAACGAGCGTGATGTTAATTTATATAAAAATCAGTATAATTATCTGCATATGGTATGGTGCAAATTTCTTTTAAGCCTTTAACCCTTAAATGGTTACCTGACACTTTTTTAGCTACTCTTCGTGATGCTAGAAATTTAATGTAACCATCAATCTCTTATGGGTTCGAAAGAATCCACGGTGGCCTATGATACCATATACTTTAATACTCAGCCTAATTTGCAGTTATCACTTATTGATGTAAATATACTTGATGCCTTAACATTAAATGTTAAAACGCATGGTTATAATTATGCCTGGTTCAAAACTCATCAGTTTATCTTATAGAATTTATTTCAAATTACTATCTACTCTTAATCCTAGATGTAGATTATATGATATATCTAATCAAACTATTTCGGTGGAAATCAATTTTTCAAGGTCCAAGGTCACCACCAGGAGACCTATTAAGTGGGAAGAAATAGATTTCCCAACTTCATGGACTCTAAATTTGGTGATAGCCCCAAATCAGTTAACAGATGCAGTTACTAATTCTGATTTCTCTCATATATGCGCAAAATCCCGATGGAAGGATTTTTATTCAGTTTTCTAATAATAGTTATGCGCCTCATAGGCAGTCCTTTTCTAATAACAGGTTGATGTCTTCTGTAAATCACAGTTTTAATAGACATTTTTTGTCTAGTCATAGACTTATGCCTGTTATTCATCATATTTCCCCGTTGAACTTATATATGGTCCAGCCCGAGATCGCGCTGCTTCGATTCATACTATCGCATCCGATAGTAATTCTGTGGTGGAAAAGGTAAAGATCGGCCCTCGAACTAATATAGTTCAGGTGAATGATGATTTTTCAGATAAGGATACTCCTTCGGTTTCCGAGATGGAGTTTGACCCCAACGATTGTTAATGATTCCACACCAACTTGATTTTAGCCCAGGTTCTCTAGCAAGAAAACATATTCAAAAAGAATTTTTTGATAAAAAATGGAATCGGTTTAAAACTTGGTTTTTTTATTCTTTATAGTAAAGAAGATCTTAATAGTATCTCTTAAGAGTTTTATGAAACATGTGCCTTGCATAATCAAATTATGTATTTTGTTCCTTGGTTTATAACCACTTATTTACCTTTATATATCAGTGTTATTGAAAGAACTTATAAAGATGGTAGTGGCAATCTTACTAAAGCCATTTACCCTCCTTAGTCATCTTTTGTTTTGCCAAATAATACAGGTATTACTTTTTCGGCATTTCAAAAATTCATTGAAGAAGATATTGCATCTATCAGTATTGCTTAAATCAATAAACTTATTACTCAAAATAATTATTTGAGTCTTTATGTTAAAGTTTTGGGCGAACATATTAGCTCTCTTGATAAAAAAAACTTGATGATTTGACTATTTTGATAAAAGATATAAAGGCTGATATAGCTAAGATAAATCTTGTTTCTACTTCTGAAAGCAAACCAGAGGTCGTTCTTACTCATGTTCAAAGACCTCCAGAAATTCAAGATTTTAAATTTGGATCTGTAAATGATTTTTAAGAACTTCTTGATAAAAAGTTTTCTGATTTAGGTTTTAAAGAGCTTATTGATAAAAAGCTTTATGATTTAAACTTTAAGCCCATTGATTTATCTCAAAATTTTGCCGATAAAATGGAAAATACAGGTGATTTTAAAAATCAAGTTTCTTCGGAGTTTAATAAACTCAGGGGGAATCCCAAGAAAAATAGTGGTTATGCTACAAAACCGAGCATGAATACTTATTACTATCCCCTTCCTACTCCTCAAGATGTCTTGATAGAGGAACGAGACTGGAATCAGACTAATACGTCTTATAGTGGTTTAGAGATTTATGAATGGAATCTTGATGGACTGACTAATAGACATTTGACTATTCTTGTTCATAGAATACTCATGTATGCAACTATCTGTAAGAGTGTTAAAAACATAGATAGAACTATTTGCAAGATGATTGTTGCCAGTTTTACGGGCCAGCTCCGAGGCTAGTGGGATAACTATTTGAATATGGAAGAGAAAGCTTCCATTTTTAATGTGGTTGCTACCGATGATAGTGTTGATAATCTGGGTATGGCTCTTGTTAGAAACAGAGAAGATGTTGTTTATACCCTTGTTCTAACTATTTTAGAACATTTTAATAGTAGATTTACCAATCAGCATGAGACTGTTCGTACCCTCCTCAACGGTCTAAGATGTCAGACCTTAGGACATTTCAGATTGTACAAAGACACCTTCCTTAGTAGGGTTATGGAATTACCCAAAAATAAAGTTTAGTATTGGAAAGCTAAGTTTATAGATGGCCTTCCCCCTCTATTTGCCGAAAGAGTTCGTAAAGTTCTACGAGGTAGTTAGGGTGAAATCCCTTATAAGGATTATACATATGGAAAGATTATAGGGACTTGCACACAAGAAGGTTTGGACTTGTGCAACGAACTACATATGGCTAGACAGCTTAAGATGGATAAGCTTAGGGAAACATCTCAATTGGGAGATTTATGTGCGCAGTTCGGTTTACGCGATCCCTCTGGTAAAAGTAGTAATACAGATAAGTATTACAAGTCCTATAGAACCGAAGGTTCTCACAGGAAAGGGAGATCTAGACGAAGGTCTAAAGAAGAACGCGAAGCTAGAAAGAGCTCTCGTAAATCTCATAGATTTACCAAAGATAGATCAGGAAGAGACCTTTCTAAGGTGAAATGTTACAAGTGTGGACAACTTGGTCATATTGCTCCTAACTGCAAGTTGAATAAGTTGAAAACTTTGGAACTAGATGGAGAAACTTATGAAAAGGTTTATGGATTATTACACACCTCAGGTTTGAACTACGATTACGATTTCGATTCAGGTTCTGATATTGAATTGCTTGATTTATCTGATAACGATAAAAATTGTGATAACCCTTGCACTACTTGTCAAGGTAATACTTGCAACTGTGAAGATGATGAAATTTATAAACTTCAATCGCAATTTCAAGATTTTAATATGAACACAATCACTTCTGATAATGTGATTGAGCTTTTAAAAGAAGTTACTGATAGCAAGCTTCGTGAAAAAATCATTAATTTAACTACTTCTAGCAAAGCTAGTTCAAGTTCTTCTAAACCTTTTGAAAACAAGAAGAATGATTTAAATGATTTTGAATATTCTGCACCTTACTCTTAAAAAGAGGCTGATGATCTTCTTATAAAAAGAAATTATTTTCCTGAAAAGGATTCTTCTCTCGATGATTTAAAAATTGAAGTTGAGAATTTAAAAAGAGAGATTAGTGATCATAGGATTAGTCAGATTGAGATGCATAATTCTGAAGAGAGGTTTTCCAAAAATAAAGGTACTTCTGAAAATCATGTTGAAAAAGAACCTGTTAATCTTGACCATAAGCAAGATATGTTTTTGGGAATGATGCAAATTATTACTGCTTATAAATGGTACGTTAAATGTACTATTTTGATTGATAACAGTTTTTCGATTACTAACATTGCTATGATTGATAGCGGTGCAGATGTTAGTTGTATTCAAGAAGGCTTAGTGCCTACGAAATATTTTCAAAAAAACTACTCATTTGGTCAAGTATGCATCAGGACATGCTTTAGATATAAAGAATAAATTGCCTAATGCAAAAATTTGCCAGAATAAAGTATGCATTCCTCATTTCTTCTTTTTGGTCAAAAATCAATTATATCCTCCAATCACATCTTGGACTTTGGTGACAACCATTCTTATAAGGTAATTTTATTTTTAGTCTTACATTAGCTCTGTCTCTCCTAGCCAGGACGATGTCCAGCTAAAGATCTCATATCTATGTTGAATAACTAACTTCTCTCCTATATAGACCATGAACGATCTAAGCTTTATTAAAATATAAAGGAATTTTGTTATGGTTTCTCGACTTGGTTCTGAGATCGAGGTACAGTCGGATCTAGTACTACTCTTATTGCCTTTGCCTTAGTGGCTCCGTCTGTCCAGTCGTGGTTCATAGCCCGATTAAGGAGTTGAAAAGGGCGCCTTATACCCGATTAGAACTGCCACACATGGGCTCAATAAGAAGTACGTATTAGATTCATGACACACCCTTTGCTCAGGTAAAATTAACAACATGCAGTCCCAGAAGCTATATAAAAATTCTTCTGTATTTCAGTTCTTATGCAGGCGGACTACTGTTAGCTTAAGGATGCTAAATTGCTAGATCTATGACTGGGCAGACTACCACCAGGTCGCTGATCATGTAACCTTGGTATATAGATTCCTTCTATTTTTTTTATTTTGGCTATAAAAGCGTTTATTTTTCTTAGAAGAGGGCATCACAAAAAGAAAACCCTCTCTAGTTTCTCTTAGTTGTAAATCTTTGTAAAGACATACCTTTGTAATCTCTGTTTCGATTTGCAATCATAAATAAAAATCGGATCAGTTCTTCACATCTTGGACTTTGGTGACGACCATTCTTATAAGGTAATTTTATTTTTAGTCTTACATTAGCTCTGTCTCTCCTAGCCAGGACGATGTCCAGCTAAAGATCTCATATCTATGTTGAATAACTAACTTCTCTCCTATATAGACCATGAACAATCTAAGCTTTATTAAAATATAAAGGAATTTTGTTATGGTTTCTCAACCTGGTTCTAGGATCGAGGTACAGTCGAATCTAGTACTACTCTTATTGGCTTTGCCTTACTGTCTCTGTCTGGCCAGCCGTGGTTTATAGCCCAATTAAGGAGTTGAAAAGGGCGCCTTATACCCAATTAGAACTGCCAGACACATCGGCTCAATAAGAAGTATGTATTAGATTCCTGACACACCCTTTGCTCAGGTAAAATTAACAACATGCAGTCCCAGAAGCTATATAAAAATTCTTCTGTATTTCAGTTCTTATGCAGGCGGACTACCGTTAGCTTAAGGATGCTGAATTGCTAGATCTATGACTGGGCGGACTACCACCAAATCGCTGATCATGTAACCTTGGTATATAGATTCCTTCTATTTTTTTTTATTTTGGCTATAAAAGCCTTAGTTTTTCTTAGAAGAGGGAATCACAAAAAGAAAACTCTCTCTTGTTTTTCTTAGTTGTAAATCTTTGTAAAGACATCCCTTTGTAATCTCTGTTCCCATTTGCAATCATAATAAAAATCGGATCAGTTCTTCACATCTTGGACTTTGGTGGCGACCATTCTTATAAGGTAATTTTATTTTTAGTCTTACATTAGCTCTATCTCTCCTAGCCAGGAAGATGTCCGGCTAAAGATCTCATATCTATGTTGAATAACTAACTTCTCTCCTATATAGACCATGAACAATCTAAGCTTTATTAAAATATAAAGGAATTTTGTTATGGTTTCTCAACCTGGTTCTGAGATCGAGGTACAGTCGGATCTAGTACTACTCTTATTGGCTTTGCCTTAGTGGCTCCGTCTGGCCAGCCGTGGTTCATAGCCCGATTAAGGAGTTGAAAAAGGCGCCTTATACCCGATTAGAACTGCCAGACACATTGGCTCAATAAGAAGTATGTATTAGATTCCTGACACACCTTTTGCTCAGGTAAAATTAACAACATGCAGTCCTAGAAGCTATATAAAAATTCTTGTGTATTTATGTTCTTATGCAGGCGGACTACCATTAGCTTAAGGATGCTGAATTGATAGATCTATGACTGGGCGGACTACCACCAGGTCGCTGATCCTATAACCTTGGTATATAGATTCCTTCTATTTTTTTATTTTGGCTATAAAAGCCTTAGTTTTTCTTAGAAGAGGGCATCACAAGAACAAAACCCTCTCTAGTTTCTTTTAGTCATAAATCTTTGTAAAGACATCCCTTTGTAATCTCTGTTCTGATTTACAATCATAAATAAAAATCGGAGCAGTTCTTCACATCTTGGACTTTGGTGATGACCATTCTTATAAGGTAATTTGATTTTTCGTCTTACATTAGCTTTGTGTCTCCTAGCCAGGACGATGTCCGGCTAAAGATCTCAAATCTATGTTGAATAACTAACTTCTCTCCTATATAGGCCATGAACAATCTAAGCTTTATTAAAATATAAAGGAATTTTGTTATGGTTTCTCAACCTGGTTCTGAGATCGAGGTACAGTCGGATCTAGTACTACTCTTATTGGCTTTGCCTTAGTGGCTCCGTTTGGCCAGCCGTGGTTCATAGCCCAATTAAGGAGTTGAAAAGGGCGCCTTATACCCAATTAGAACTGCCAGACACATGGGCTCAAGAAGAAGTATGTATTAGATTCCTGACACACACTTTGCTCAGGTAAAATTAACAACATGCAATCCTAAAAGCTATATAAAAATTCTTGTGTATTTCAGTTCTTATGCAAGCGGACTACCGTTAGCTTAAGGATGCTGAATTGCTAGATCTATGACTGGGCGGACTACCACCAGGTCGCTAATCATGTAACCTTGGTATATTGATTCCTTTTATTTTTTTATTTTGGCTATAAAAGCCTTAGTTTTTCTTAGAAGAGGGTATCACAAAAAGAAAACCCTCTCTAGTTTCTCTTAGTTGTAAATCTTTGTAAAGACATCCCTTTGTAATCTCTGTTCCCATTTGCAATCATAAATAAAAATCGGATCAGTTCTTCACATCTTGGACTTTGGTGATGACCATTCTTATAAGGTAATTTTATTTTTAGTCTTACATTAGCTCTGTCTCTCTTAGCCAAGACGATGTCCGGCTAAAGATCTCATATCTATGTTGAATAACTAACTTCTCTCCTATATAGATCATGAACAATCTAAGCTTTATTAAAATATAAAGGAATTTTGTTATGGTTTCTCAACCTGGTTCTGAGATCGAGGTACAGTCGGATCTAGTACTACTCTTATTGGCTTTGCCTTACTGGCTCCGTCTGGCCAGCCGTGGTTCATAACCCGATTAAGGAGTTGAAAAGGGCGCCTTATACCCAATTAGAACTGCCAGACACATGGGCTCAATAAGAAGTATGTATTAGATTCTTAACTGATTTGGGGATATCGCCGAATTTAGAGTCCATGAAGCTAGGAAATTTATTTCTTCCCACTTAATAGGTCTCCTGGTGGTGACCTTGGACCTTGCAAAATTGGTTTCCACCAAAATAGTTTGATTAGATATATCATATAATCTACATCTAGGATTAAGAGTAGATAATAATTTGAAATAAATTCTATAAGATAAACTGATGAGTTCTGAACCAGGCGCATTATTATAACCATGTGTTTTAACATTTAATATTAAGGCATCAAGTATATTTGCGTCTGTAAAAGATAACTGCAACTTAGGCTGAGTATTGAAGTATACGGGACCATAGGCCACCGTGGATTCTATTGAACATCTCCTTGGTCCTACACAACTTTTTATATAAATAACACTGATGAAAGGGAACGCGGTGTTCCTAGACTGGTTATTAATTATAAACCGTTGAACAAATATTTAAAATGGATTAGGTATCATATTCCAAATAGAAATAGATTTACTTTCCAGTTTATATGATGCCAATATATTTTCAAAATTTGATTTAAAATCAGGTTATTGGCAGATCCAAATATTTGAAGAGCATGCTTATAGAACAGCCTTTAATGTTCCATTTGGTAAATATGAATGGAATGTAATGCCTTTTGGTTTGAAAAATGCCCCTTCTGAATTTCAGAAAATCATGAATGATATTTTTAATCCATATATGGATTTTATCATTGCTTACATTGATGATATTCTAGTGTTTTCTAAAACATTTGAAATGTATATCAATCATCTTGACATTTTTAAGAAAATTGTGATACAAAGTGGTTTCGTTATCTCAAAACCAACTATGAGTTTATTTCTAATAGATACTCGATTTTTAGGACACCAGATTTGTCAAGGGAAAGTTACCCCTATTCAAAGATCTATTGACTTTGCATCAAAGTTTCCTGATGTTATCACCGATAGGACTCAATTGATGGTGTTGATAATCTGGGTATGGCTCTTGTTAGAAACAGGGAAGATGTTGTTTATTCCCTTGTTCTAACCATTTTAGAACATTTTAATGGTAGATTTACCAATCAGTATGAGATTGTTTGTACCCTCATCAATGGTCTAAGATGTCAGACCTTAGGACATTTTAGATGGTACAAAGACACTTCCGGATTTCACCGTAACTGGCTCTTAGAACTTTATGAACTCTTTCGGCAAATAGAGGGGGAAGGCCATCTATAAACATAGCTTTCCAATACTCAACTTTATTTTCAGGTAATTCCATAACCCTACTAAGGAAGGTGTCTTTGTACCATCTTAAATGTCCTAAGGTCAGACATCTTAGACCGTTGAGGAGGGTACGAACAGTCTTATGCTGATTGATAAATCAACCATTAAAATGTTCTAAAATGGTTAGAACAATGGTATAAACAACATATTCTCTCTTTCTAACAAGATCCATACCCAGATTATCAACACCATCATCGGTAGCAACTGCATTAATAATGGAAGCTTTCTCTTCCATATTCAAATAGTTATCCCACCAGCCTCAGAGTTGGCCCGTAAAATCGGCAACAATCATCTTGCAAATAGTTCTATCTGTGTTTTTAACACTCTTACAGATAGTTGCATACATGAGCATCCTATGAACAAGAATAGTCAAATGTCTATCAGTCAGTCCATCAAGATTCCATTCATAAATCTCTAAACCACTATAAGACATATTAGTCAGATTCCAGTCTCGTTCCTCTATCAAGACATCTTGAGGAGTAAGACGGGGATAGTAATAAGTATTCATGCTCGGTTTTGTAGCATAACCACTATTTTTCTTGGGATTCCCCCTGAGTTTATTAAACTCCAAAGAAACCTGATTTTTAAAATCACTTGTATTTTCCATTTTATCGGCAAAATTTTGAGATAAATCAATGGGCTTAAATTTTAAATCATAAAGCTTTTTATCAATAAGCTCTTTAAATCTAAATCAGAAAATTTTTTATCAAGAAGTTCTTCAAAATCATTTACAGATCCAAATTTAAAATCTTGAATTTCTGGAGGTCTTTGAACATGAATAAGAACGACCTCTGGTTTGCTTTCAGAAGTAGAAGCAAGATTTGTCTTAGCTATATCAGCCTTTATATCTTTTATCAAAATAGTCAAATCATCAAGTTTTTTATCAAGAGAGCTAATATGTTCGCCCAAAACTTTAACATAAAGACTCAAATAATTATTTTGAGTAATAAGTTTATTGATTTCAACAATACTGATAGAAGCAATATCTTCTTCAATGAATTTTTGAAATGCCGAAAAAGTAATACCTGTATTATTTGGCAACAAAAGATGACGAGGGTAAATGGCTTTAGTAAGATTGCCACTACCATCTTTATAAGTTCTTTCAATAACATTGATATATAAAGGTAAATAGGTGGTTATAAACCAAGGAACAAAATACATAATTTGATTATGCAAAGCACAAGTTTCATAAAACTCTTGAGAGATACTATTAAGATCTTCTTTACTATAAGAATCAAAAAACCAAGTTTTAAACCGATTCTATTTATCATAAAAAAAATATTTTTGAATATGGTTTCTTGCTAGAGAACCTGGGCTAAAATCAAGTTGGTGTGGAATCATTAAGAATCGTTGGGGTCAAACTCCATCTCAAAAATCGAAGGAATATCCTTATCTAAAACATCATCATTCACCTGAACTATATTAGTTCGAGGGTCGATCTTTACCTTTTCCACCACAGAATTGCTATCCGATGTGATAGTATGAATCAAAGCAACGTGATCTCGGGCTGGACCATATATAGGTTCAACGGGGAAATATGATGAATAGCAGGCATAAGTCTACGACTAGACAAAGAATGATAATTCTTTACAGGATTTCTTATCCAGAGAATACCTTCAATAAAATGTTTTTTAAAACCTTTTTTGATGATGAAATTCTCATTACTATCCTTAAGATACTTATATTACCTAGAGATCTGAAAGGTCATATTCTTGAAAAGATTATTGATGATATTTTGAACAAAGAATTCGAAGATTTTCTTATTCTTGATTACTCAAAAGAATATCTGACAGACTATTACTATGAATGACTAAAGATTGTTATGTTTGCAAGATGGATCCAGCATGGATTCATGCAAAAACTTGATTTTTAAAATCACCTGTATTTTCTATTTTATCAGCAAAATTCTGAGATAAATCAATGGGCTTAAATTTTAAACCAGGAAGATTTTTATCAATAAGCTCTTTAAAATCTAGATCATAAAACTTTTTATCAAGAAGTTCTTCAAAATCATTTAAAGATCCAAATTTAAAATCTTGAATTTCCGGAGGTCTTTGAACATGAGTAAGAACGACCTCTGGTTTGCTTTCAGAAGTAGAAGCAAGATTTGTCTTAGCTATATCAGCCTTTATATCTTTTATCAAAATAGTCAAATCATCAAGTTTTTTATCAAGAGAGCTAATATGCTCGCCCAAAACTTTAACATAAAGACTCAAATAATTATTTTGAGTAATAAGTTTATTGATTTCAGCAATACTGATACAAGCAATATCTTCTTCAATGAATTTTTGAAATGCCGAAAAAGTAATACCTATATTATTTGGCAAAACAAAAGATGACTGAGGAGGGTAAATGGCTTTAGTAAGATTGCCACTACCATCTTTATAAGTTCTTTCAATAACATTGATATATAAAGGTAAATAGGTGGTTAAACCAAGGAACAAAATACATAATTTGATTATGCAAAGCACAAGTTTCATAAAACTCTTGAGAGATACTATTAAGATCTTCTTTACTATAAGAATCAAAAAACCAAGTTTTAAACCTATTCCATTTTTCATCAAAAAATTATTTTTGAATATGTTTTCTTGTCAGAGAACCTGGGCTAAAATCAAGTTGGAGTGGAATCATTAAGAATCGTTGGGGTCAAACTCCATCTCGGAAATCGAAGGAATATCCTTATCTAAAACATCATCATTCACCTGAACTATATTAGTTCGAGGGCCGATCTTTACCTTTTCCACCACAGAATTGCTATCGGATGCGATAGTATGAATCGAAGCAGCGCGATCTCGGGCTAGACCATATATAGTTTCAACAGGGGAAATATGATGAATAGCAGGCATAAGTCTACGACTAGACGAAGAATGTCTATTTAAACTGTGATTCACAGAAGACATCAACATATTATTAGAAAAGAGCTACCTATGAGGCGCATATCTATTATCAGAAAACTAAATACAAATCCTCCCATCGGGATTTTGCGATATATGAGAGAAATCAGAATTAGTAACCGCATATGTTAACTGATTTGGGGATATCACCGAATTTAGAGTCAATGAAGTTGGGAAATCTATTTCTTCCCACTTAATAGGTCTCCTGGTGGTGACCTTGGACCTTGCAAAATTGGTTTCCACCAAAATAGTTTGATTAGATATATCATATAATCTACATCTAGGATTAAGAGTAGATAGTAATTTGAAATAAATTCTATAAGATAAACTAATGACTTCTGAACCAGGCGCATAATTATAACCATGCATTTTAATATTTAATGTTAAGGCATCAAGTATATTTGCATCAGTAAGAGATAACTGCAAATTAGGTTGAGTATTAAAGTATACAGGACCATAGGCCACTGTGGATTCTATTGAACCCATAAGAGACTGACGAAAATTTAAATTTCTAGCATCACGAAGAGCAGCTAAAAAAGTCTCAGGTAACCCTTTAAGGGTTAAAGGCTTAAAAGCAATTTGCACCATACCAATATGCAGATAATTATACTAATTTTTATATAAATTAACATCACGCTCGTTTAGCAAATGAATAGTCTGTTCAGACGAATTTAAAGCTAAAGATTGCTCAGTAGTTTTAATCAATTGTTTAGAAGATAGTTTATCAAACCAACCATAATCATAAATAGTTTTAATTGGGACTTTAGGAATAGTCCATTTGTTTAACAAATCAGGTTTTGAGGTACATCAACCTCTTCTAGTCTGGTACTTTTAGTACTCGTGTCTCCCAAATCCATGAGACAAAGATCATATCTATGTCGAATAGTTCACCTCCATCTCACATATACCATGAAAGTTCTAGGCAAATGCCAGACACATGGGCTCAATAAGAAGTATGTATTAGATTCCTGACAGACCATTTGCTCAGGTAAAATTAACATCATGTAGTCCGAGAAGCTATATAAAAATTCTTGTGTATTTCAGTTCTTATGCAGGCAGACTACCACTAGCTTAAGGATGCTAGATTGCTAGATCTATGACTGGGCGAACTACCGCTAGGTCGTTGATCCTATAATAACAATAACAAGAACAAGAACAAGAACAATAACAATAACAACAACAATAACAATAACAACAAGAATAACAACAATAACAATAACAATAACAACAACAATAACAATAACAACAACAATAACAATAACAACAAGAATAACAACAATAACAATAACAACAACAATAACAATAACAACAACAATAACAATAACAACAACAATAACAATAACAATAACAACAAGAATAGCAACAATAACAATAACAAAAACAATAACAATAACAACAAAAATAACAATAACAACAATAATAACAACAATAACAACAACAATAAGAACAACAATAACAACAACAATAGTAATAGTATTAGTAATAGTAATAGTGATAGTAATAGTAGTAGTAATAATAATAATAATAATAATAATAATAGTAATAGTAATAATAATAGTAATAATAATAATAATAATAATAATAATAATACTACAATTCAAGATATATAATGTATATAAGTTTTAAGTCATAAGAAAACATAAACAAAACCAACAGAGTACATAAGAAATACGCAAAATACTAGTAAGTTTGACATAAGACTTTCAAACATTATAGGAATTATTGAACGGTACCAACAGAGTACATAGGAAATACGCAAAATACTAGTAAGTTTGACACATTATAGGAGTTATTGGTATGTAAATCATACACCACGTTCAAGTTTGAAACTAAAGTGACCAAAAGCAATAAATATGTTTATGGCATCTCCCTCGAACCATGAAGACTCACCATTCCAAGATATCAAATTCAATGCAATCATTTTGACACCCAAATTTCAATAATCAAGCTCGAGTCAAAAATTGAGTCAAAATGTCATTGTTGGACCCATTCAAGTAATCACAAAATTGACTATGTCAATGGGTCCCAACTAACACAAGAAACTTATGCCCAGAAAATGGGCACAATCTGAGCTCTCAAATGCCTCAAAATAGCTCAACATCAATTACGTCAAACAAATGCTACCACACACCAAAATGATAAATTAAATGGAAACTAACAGGTTACATGGTAGAATAACGACCCTTCTAACGTCGAATTCTATCCACCAACAATTCCTAGTAATTTCCACCAATCTCCCCTCAATTTTGAGCTCACAATGTCTCAAAAGGTTTACAGTTATGTGAGAAATGAAGTTGAAAACACTGAAACCAGAATATACATGTCATCCACTTACTCATTGCAATCAAAGGGCCTATAGGGTCACCGTCACGACGGCCAAGCTTTGATTGGGTCCAATGACCCTTTATCATGGTGGCTATACTCAAAGCTTGCGAACGTGAAGACCAAGAAACTGATCTTTGTGAATGTGATGCAAACACAGGTCGCGGAGACCAATTTCATTGGCATGCATGTACATGGCTCCAAGTCTACAAATGCAAAGAGCAAAGCTTGGTATACCAGCAAAGGTTGCATCCGCTCAACTTAAAGTTAGGAAAATTCTCTAAATAGGACTTAGGATTCATTCATAACCCTGTGTGTGGACACAAACTATACTTTCCCATCAAATTTGACATTCCAAACTCAACAAAGATGTCAAAACTTCTAATGAAGGTTGGTTCAACAAAAAGTGGGTTTTACACCCAAAGTTTTATATTTTCCACAAGCCACATGGTATCCTAAGATGTGTATGGAACCCTTGAGAGCTAACCCAAAGGTTAATCAAGATTAAACTCAATGTTCCAGAGCCAATAGAACCATTAGAATGATTTTGTGAGGCCGTTTACCTAAAAAATTTATCTACAAAAATTGTTAAAACTTCATCCGCTCCAAAATATAGAACCTCGCATTAAAACCAAATTAACGGGCTGATGATTGAAGTATTTATCCCATCAAATCATAAATGACTTGGGTCAACTAAAAGCAATAAACACCAAAAATATTGAAAATTGAAAAAATTACCTAGAGGATTATTACAACATGTGAAATTGATTTTTGGGCAAGGTAGATAAAATAGACCCTAAAATATAGGCATAAAAACTACAAGGAAATATTTCCTTGGGCATGTTGAGAAATTAAAGGCGGAAACTTTGATGTTGCTATGTGAGACTCCACATGTTATAAAATAGAGATATAGACATGAAATTGGAGTAGTTGCTTGGTGTTTCTTTCTAAAAAAAATTTTCAATATTTATCCAAAAAGATTTTTCTTTTCCCTCGAGGCAATAAATTAGCCTTGGTAATTTTTTTAATATATTGATAATTCTTTGTTAAAAAGGCATATATTGTTGTATCCAGGCAACTGTGTTTACTAAATATACAAGTATACTAATCAAAAGTTTATACTATAAATTTTGGTTAACTACGAAATGAGTTATAAAATCTTATACTTGAATTTTTTGGAAAACTCAAAAAAGAAAATTTCATGAAGGAATATGAATCGTTATTCTTTAGCTAAAGGAGAAAGAATAGTTGGCTCTATGCTCATTATACAAGATATTTTATTTTTGTTGTAGACTTTATATTGTTGATTTTTTAAACGATTGTGGAGCAACAAAAGATTTAAAAGTGATTGAAATTGTCTCTCGATAGGAGAGGTTTTTTGTCTCTCTACACCTATCACTTCTCTCTAACTAGACAACGCCTCTGAGTGACGTGTACGCTGGTTTACAACAACATTTGATCATTGTTCTGGCCATTTTCTCAGGATACCAGAACCTCGGTAATCCGCTAGGAACTCATTTGTGTACTCCAATAAGCCCACCAAACAATGATCCGACTCAATCAAGTTACGCAACTTCGGTTGTAGGGTGAGCTTATTCTAATACACCAAGACATGTTCGTGTGGAACCAAGAGACTATGAATTTGTTGATGGCAAGGCCAGTATAGTGTTTATTAAGGAGGAAGATGAGTTACTCACAAAGAAGTGTCGGGTCGTAGTTGTAGGTAAGTTTCCTCGCACTAGACCTCATACAGAAAAATTGTGTGATGAATTTAAGCGATTAGCCCCCTTAAAAGGAACTCTCAAATTTGGGGAAAAGGATTGGAGACATGTGTTTATTAATTTTACTTATGAGGAGATCTTCAAGTGATTTTATAGGAGGGGGAGATCGATGCTGATTTGTGGTATATTGATGCACATTCAAAGGTGGACTCGTTACTTCAATGTTGAAATGGAATCTACTCTAACACCGACTTGGGTAACTAAACTGGACTTGCTCTGGCATTGTTAGGAGTGGGATCTGCTGGAAAGGACTTTAGGTCCAAATTGTACTCTAATCTGTTTGGATAAGGCTACATTAGATCAATTTGACTAATGAGGCTGTGGTATAGAATCAATTGATGGTCATAGGGATGTTCATACTTATCTACAACCTTTTGAATATGAGCAGATCCTGATTTTTTACCTCTTTTGCAAAATGCAGGGACACTCTGATGGGGTTTGTCTATACCAAAAGCTCAAAGAGCCTAGTTCTTGATCTATTGTTGCGGGATCTTTAGGTGTTTTGAAACCTTTCATTGTTGAACCAAAGAAAAATTGGCAAACTAATGATTGGATTATTGCTTGTAGAAATAAGGAAGGTGGAAAACAAATACAAAAAGGAGTTGTTGGTAAATTCATACCATCTAAGCCTACCATAGAGAAGTGAAATTCTTTTACGGTATTGCAATGGGATATTGTTGTCGGTGTGAGTGGTTATCAAAACTCACCAACTGTTGTGGTAGTGGATGCACCTCGAATCAAAGAGGATGGAGAGATAGCAGAGAAGGAAGTATTTGGCACTGAGAATGTTCTTGAGGTGCATACTTCTAACTTTGCCTCTTTACTATCTAAAACATGTGTGGACAAGGTGCCAAGGGAGAAAATAAGGATAGGAAGGAAGCTAGTGCCCAAAATTTCCATTCAAAATACCAACAAAAAGAACAAAAGTCCAAAATTAACTTACCTGAGGAAGTTGTTTTACAGGTGTTTAAGATAGAAATGGAAATACTGAATATATCGGAGGATTAATGTTTGTAGTTAGTTTTAAAGAAGAATAAAAAATTTAAATCAAAGGTAACTTTACAAGATGTGTCAGAGTTTGATCATATTGAGGAGGTGAGTTTCCCTCCGCTAAAATTGCCCATTGTGGAAAAGAGAGGGTTAAAATGTGGCCTCAAAGGTAATGTTTGATCAAAGGTTATGTTTCTATTGATTAGTGCACTTTTATGGAACATTAGGGGCATGTAGGCCCAGAGAGACTATAAGAGGCTTAGTACACTCAAATCACAACATCAACTTACTTTTATTGTATTACAGGAGCCTATAACTAGGTCATCCAAAATCAGGAGTTACGAACTAATTTTTGGATTACCATATTGCTTTTATAATGGCTATAATAAGATATGGTTATTCTGGTCAAATGATCATATAGTGACAGTATTGGATAATACACAGTAACAACTTACACTAACCATGATCCACCTTATGAGTCCAAAGCCCTTACATGTGACAGTGGTTTATGCTAAGTGTAAGACTGATCTTAGGATCCCATATGCGATGAATTACGAGAATGGGCTGGAAGAATTAAAGGTCCTTTATGTGGTATGGGGGATCTTAATGTGATAGCATCTATTGAAGAAAATCTAGTAGGTGTGCCTTCAATAATTGATAAGAGTTTGGACTTTTTAGAGTGTATAGATGACTGTGAGTTGCAAGATGCAGGATTTTTTTTCCTAATCTTCATACTTGGAGTGATAATAGAGGGCTACCAGACACTATATGGATGATGCTAGATAGGCTACTTCACAATTTGAGTGGAATGATGTTTTTTTCTAAATCATCGGTTTGCATTTAGTAAGGGTTTTTTCTGATCATGCAACTCTGCAGATTACTGTGAAGAAGAATATCTCGGTTGGTCCTAGATACTTTAAGTTCTTGGACTTTTCGGCTAATAATGATGGTTTTCTTCATGTGGTGAAAGGGATGTGGGAGGATGGTGTGGAAGATAATCCTATGTGGGTATTGCATCATAAATTAAAAAGGACAAGTAAGAGTAGACATAGTGTTTGCTCAAGAAAAACCTTAGGAGATTTTATGTGGAACCAAAGAGGTTGAAGAAGTTGATTGTCAACCAACAGGAAACCCTGATTCTTTCTAAACCTACTGATGATAGGGCTGAACTCATTAAGGCAAAGGAAAAATATGTACAATTTCTCAATATACAGGATGCAGTACTAAGGCAAACGGCTAAGGCTCAATGGTGGAGGGATAGTGATAAGAACATTGCTTACTATCATACCGTGATTAAATGAAAAAGAATAAAACTTTGTATTCAAAAGAAGCAAGATGAGGGGGGCAATGAAGAGAAGGAGGAGAGGAAGTTGCAAAGGATGCAAGTGATTACTTTCAAAAAAAAATTAATACCGACTCAAGTTCTGCAAACTGTACTTGCACCGAGTATATATAAGCTAGAGTATTTGTTGAAGATAATGTTATGCTCATGGAAAAACCAATTATGGAGAAAACACAAGCTAGTGTGTTTGATATTTACCCAACAAGTGTAGCAGGACCAGATGGATTAAGTGTCTTATTCTATAAGAAATGTTGGCCAATAATATTTGATGTTGTGCATAATGTTGTGACTCATTTATGTAGGGGAGGGGGGATCAAGGGTAGGGGTGAAAAAATAAAAATTTGAAGTTGAAAATATTTTTTAAAAATATACTTAAATTTTTTTTTTGGGAGGGGAGTGGGGGGCTGGTAGGGGGGCTGATGGGGGGGGGGGGGG
>JAJOOR010019397.1:0-20451 GCA_036250505.1 Solanum acaule | reverse complement strand
ATATGAACTCGTGTCCCCAATTCGGTGCTCAATACTACTCCCAAAAATACTTTGGCTCATAAGTGTCTTTAAACACATCTTTCTTTAGTTGAGATAATTACTCAAAACTTAGCTTAAAATCTCTTTTGGAATCGATGTTCCCTTTCTTTCTCAAATGTGAAAACATTTATAAACTTCTTTGGGATTACTTAGTTCCCTAATAACTTTTGAGAATTGAACTCAACTCTTTACTTGACTTGAAACTCGATACTCTTTACTTAACTTGAAACTCCATACTCTTTACTTAACTTGATACTCTATACTCTTACTTAACTTGAAACTTAAGCCTTAAAAGAAAGTTAAAACATTTAATAAAGACTCTTGAAAAACTTTAAAGACTTGCTTCTTAACTTCTAGACTTGACTCTTAACTTCACTTGAATTTGATCCTAACTTTCCTTGAATTGAATTATGGATTCAAGGATTTTGATTTGTGTTTGGAAAGACCTCATGATGTTAAGAATGATTTAGGAATGATTTAGGACAGCTAAACTTAAGAAAAATTATGAAATTAAATTCTGAAAACAGTGAAGTCCGCGTCCTGTCCGCGACGCGGAGCAGATTTTGTTCACAGAGGCAACAAGTCCGCGACACGGACTTGTCTCATCATGTAAGCAGCCCGACTTTCTCCTTTATTTTTCCAACACTAAAACCCTTTTAACTTCAAAGGTTCTTTCCCCAAACACTTAAGATCATGAAAACCCTTAATATACAATAGATTTAACTTGGAATTTCAACCGGAAACATGCACCAAACCAACAAGAAACTTCATCAACACAACCACAACTTCAACAAACACAACCACAAACTTCAACAAACACAACCAATATTTTCTCGGAATTAAAACGAGTTTGGCGTGTGGGGGAATGAACCAACCCAACACTATGATCTCACATACCTAGTAGGGATCACCCCTGACGATATCCACGGCGATCTTTGACGAATCCTTGCTTGATCTTCTCTTTCTCTTCTTCTTCTCCTCTTCACTCACAAACCCTTACTCTCACTCTTTTAAAAAGGGAAAAACTGATCTAAAAATCAGTCTAACACATTAATATAACCAAAAGAATTGGTTAGGGAAAAGACCAAAATACCCTTAAAATTTTCGGACTGACTTCCCTGTCAACTTCCCAACTTCCAAAGGGTATAACTCCCTCATACGAACTCGGAATCGAGCAAACTCGGTGCCATTGGAAAGATCATTCTACAAGCTTCGCAAACATATATGAAACTACACATAACTCATCCTGAGCTAGGAGTTATGACTGTTCAAAGTTGGCCAAAAACTCACTTTTTCCATACTAAATTTCCAGATTTTGAATTCCTTCCAAAAATGACTAATTCCAATTCTAAGTCTCTTCATAGTTATTTCAAATTGCCGGATGTTAAAAATAACATGATAGTCTGATTTGGAACATTTAAATAACTAATTCCTGATAATTTGCTAAAGTTCTAGAAACCCTAGGTCTAGTTAAATAATAGGGAATCAAGAATCTGACTGAATTCTAGGGATCTAATGGTTGAAAGGAACCCACTAGTGAAATCCCACATACCTGGTAATGAATTCCACAGAGAAATATTTCAATTTCGGGGTTGGTACTGAAGGGATCTTACTGCGTTCTTGAACTAGGGTTCTTGACTTCTTTCTCCCCTTAGCGTTCTAATTTTCTAAGTTCTGAAGAATTATTTGACTTAGATAAGTTCTAGTTATGTTTCTAAGTTAAAATTGACCAAAACCACGTAGTTTATGGGTCCAACAAAATAGGAAAAGACCAAAAGACCCCTGACATAAAAGCTATCGGGGTAACTGACAGACGGGACTGACGGACCATTGATTGACTGACGGTTCGTGCTGGTCAATCGTCAGTCAGGACTGCGAGCTGAATTCTGGGGCGTTGATCCACGAACGCGGGCCACATTCTGTGACCTGATCTACAGACCGTAGGTCCGGCCGTGGGTCAACACTTAGCCAAATATTTTTCTGAGGGTTCTAGATACAAGCTACTAGTTTCCTGGGGTCTGATCCACGGACCATGACTTGGCCTACGGACCATAGGCCCGGCTGTGGGTCGACCCTTAGAGGAAACTCAGGGGGTTTCTGATGAGTGGGTTGCAGTTGCGAACTACAGACCACCAGCATGGGCCGTGAGTCACCCTATTGTCCATGGGTGGCAACCGTGGGTTGCACCTGCAACTTCTGGAAATTTGCAGTAAGGTCTGTTTTCGGATACGGGGTGTTACATTATCTCCCCCTTGGGAACATTCATCCTCGAATGAAGATTAACTAGCTAAATAGGGAGGGAAAGAGCTACAAACCCTACCACTAAACACTAAGACTGATTTCTGTCTGAACTGAGTTCCAAGAACATGCAAATACGCTGAAAATGCAAGTACAACTGAAGGAACATGATACTAAGACTGAATCTGCCCATGAATAACTGAAAAATTGAAAAGGAACTAATACCTCAAGCTGGAGTGGAATCAGAAGGAAAGAGATGAGGATACTTGGACTTCATGGCTGCTTTTGCTTCCCAAGTAGCTCTCTCTACGGGCTGACTCCTCCACAAAACCTTGATTGAAGCGACTTCTTTGTTCCTGAACCTTCTAACCTGATGATCGAGAATCTCAACTGGTACATCCTCATAAGTGAGACTATCCTTCACAACCACACTCTAGAATGGTACCACGGATGTTGGATCACCCACACACTTCTTCAACAATGAAATATGGAAAACCGGATGCACTGCTCCTAATTCTGTTAGCAACTCTAGCTCATAAGCCACTTTACCAATCCTTTTCATAATCTTGTAAGGGCTTACATATCTAGGACTGAGCTTCTCTTTTTTTCCAAATCTCATCGCCCCTTTCATAGGTGACACTTTCAGGAAAACCCACTCATTAACTTGGAACTCTAGTTCCCTTCTCCTTACATCTGCATAAGACTTCTGGCGACTCTGGGCTGTCTAAAGTCTATCTCTAATGAGTTGCACTTTCTCCATAGCATCAAGAACTGAATCTGGCCCAATTAAGGCTGCTTCACCTACTTCAAACCAACGAACTAAATATCTACATCTATGCCCATACAATGCCTTATAAGGGGCTATCTGAATGCTGGAATGGTAACTATTATTGTAGGCGAACTCAATCAAAGGAAGGTGATCATCCCAGCTACCCTTGAAGTCGATCACACAAGCTCTCAACATGTCCTCTAAGGTCTAAATGGTACGCTCTGCCTAACCATCCATTTGTGGATGAAATGTTAGGCTAAGATTAACCTGAGTACGAAGACCTTTCTGAAATGACTTCCAGAAATAAGAGGTAAACTGAGGACCTCTATCTGAGATGATAGAGAAAGGAACCCCATGTAACCTGACTATCTCATTAATGTGAAGCTTGGCGTAGTCCTCCACCAAATTTGTAGTCTTGACCGCCAAAAAGTGAGAAGACTTAGTGACTCTGTTAACTATCACCCAAATGGAGTCATGCTGTCTGTGAGTATGAGGTAATCCTGTAATGAAATCCATGTTGATCACTTCCCATTTCCAAATAGGAATGTCGATATCTTGAGTCATACCTCCTGGCTTCTGATGTTCTACCTTCACTTGCTGACAATTGGGGTAGTTAGTCACAAAATCTGCTATATCCCTCTTCATACCATTCCACCAAAAGAGTTCCCGCAGATCACGGTACATCTTCATGGAACCTGGATGAATAGAATACCTGGAGTTATGGGCTCCTACAAGAATATGTTGTCTCAACTCGCCCACATTAGGAACACATAATTGACCTTGGTAGCGAAGCACACCATCTCCTCATTGGGAGAAAACCTCAACTCTCTATTGATGGACTGCACCCTTGAGTTCAAGCAATATTGGATCACTATCTTGCTTTTCCTTAACTCCACTACCAATGAAGATTCTGACCCATTCTGAAATGTTACACTTCCATATGATATGCTCATAAAATAAACTCTTAATCGAGCAAGCCTGTGAACATCCTTTGCTAGTTCCTTTCTTTTTTCCTTAACATGTGCTACACTATCCATATATAGTCTGCTAAGGGCATCTTCTACTACGTTTGCCTTACCAGGATGGTAATGCACACTCATATCATAATCCTTGAGGAACTTAAGCCATCTCCTCTGGCAAAGATTCAAATCTTTCTGGGTGAACACATACTAAAGGCTCTTCTGGTCTGTGAACACATCTACATGAACACCATACAAGTAGTGTCTCTAAATCTTGAGTGCAAACACCACTGCTGCAAGCTCAAGGTCATGAGTTGGATAGTTCTTCTCATGCACCTTAAGCTGTCTAGAAGAATAAGCTATAACCTTACCATGCTGTATCAACACATAACCTAGGCCGACTCCGGATGCATCACAATGGATAACATAACCGTCTAAACCCTCTAGTAGAATCAAAACAAGAGCTATAGTCAACCTAGTTTTTAGTTCTGCAAAGATTTTCTCACAATCATCTAACCACTAAAACTTAACCTTCTTCTGAGTCAACTTAGTCAATGGAGAGGCTATGGCTGAAAATCCTTCCACAAACCTTCTGTAATAACCTGCTAGACCCAAGAAAATTTTAATATCAATCGGAGAGGTAGGTTTGGGTCATTGTTTCGGTGCTTCTATTTTTTGGGAATCCACTCAGATCCCATCGCTGGATACGATATGCCCAAGGAAAGCAATTGATTGCAACCAAAACATGCATGTTCTTCCACATTCCTAGAGTAAATGAGGATATAATGAATAAAGACGATAACAAACAAGTCCAAGTACTGGTTGAACACCCTGTTCATCAAATCCATGAAAGTTGCATGAGCATTGGTTAGTCCAAATGACATAACTACAAATTCATAATGACCATACCGAGTTCTGAAGGCTGTCTTCAGAATGTCACTATCTCTTACCTTGAGCTGATGATAACCTGATCTGAGGTCTATCTTTGAGAAATGACTAGCACCCTGAAGTTGGTCAAACAAGTCATTAATCCTGGGGATGGGATACTTGTTCTTGACTGTGACCTTGTTCAACTGTCTATAGGCAATGCACATTCTGAGAGAACCATCTTTCTTCTTCACAAACAATACTGGTGCACCCCATGACGAAATACTAGGTCTGATAAAGCCCTTATCTAGAAGATCTTTCAACTTCTTTTTCAATTCCTTAAGCTCAGTTGGAGCCATTATGTAAGGAGGAATAGAAATAGGCTGAGTATATAGAAGGAGATCAATTCCAAAGTCGATTTCCCTTTCGGGAGGAACTCTAGGAAGATCTTCTGGAAACACTTCTGGGAACTCATTAACCACTGGAACTGACTCAAGAGTTGGGGTTTCAGAGCTTAAAACCTTAACCAGAACTAGATGATAGATACAACACTTAGAGATCATTTTTCTAGCCTTAAGGTAAGAAATGAATCGACCCATAAGGGCTATGCTACTACCTTTCCATTCTAAGATTGGTTCATTTGGAAACTGAAAACGAACAATAATAGTTCTACAATCGACTGAGTCATAACAGGAATTTAACCAATCCATGCCTAGCACAACATCGAAGTCTACCATTTCTAACTCTACAAGATCTGCTGAGGTGACTTTCTGAGTGGCTATGGCAGGGTAATTTCTGTATACCCATCTAGCTATAACTAGGTGACCGACTGGAGTAGAGACTGAGAAATGTTCTCAGAGAGTTTTTTGACTAACATAAAATTTGACTACTATATAAGGAGTTACATAGGAAAGAGTAGCCCCTGGATCTAACAAAGCATAAACATCGAGATTAAAGACTCGTAATGTACTAGTGATCACATCAGGAAAATCTTCCTGATCCTAGCAAGTCTCAAGAGCATAGAGCCTATTTTGGCACTGACCACCACCTATACCAGATGAGTTACCCTGCTGAGTTGGGTAACTTGGTGGCACTACTGAAGTTGTGGAATGATCTCTACCATTGTTACCTTCTTGACCCTGTTTAGAAGGACAGTCCTTCAACCTGTGACCAGACTGACCACACCTAAAGCATTTTTCCTTTCCTTCAAGGCACTTGCCCGGATGGTTCTTACCACAGTTAGGGCAAGTTGGGTAGGTTTTGGTCCCTGAAACACTCCCCTGAGACTTAGATCCTGATGCCCTTCCCTTCTGATCATTTTAGAACTTGGAGGATGGTACACTAGCTGATGAAGGGGCTGGGACTGAAAATATTTGCTGACCCTGCGAGCGATTTCCACCACCCAATTTCTGTTGAGAATAATCATAGTTTCCTGTCCTAGCCTTCTTATTCTCGTTGGCCTGTTCCCTAAACTTATTACCCTCAACCTGCTGAGTGCGAGTCATGAGCCTAGAGATTCTCATATCTCCTAGCAACATGGCATTCCTATACTCTATTTTCACCAAGTTTGATACTCCATATAGAAACTTATTCATCTGAGCCCTGGAATCAGTAACCATGTGAGGATAATACCTAGAGAGTTTGGTGAACTTGAGTCCATACTCTTGGACTGTCATGTTACCTTGCCTCAAGTTCATAAAGTCCTAAGCTTTTGCCTCCCTTAGCTCTCTTGGGAAAAACCTATCCAAAAAGGTCTCACTAAAGCAATTCCAAGTGACAGGAGCTACATCTATGCCCCTGTTATCTTTCCACTTAGTATACCATATAAGAGCCATACCCTTAAGTTGGTATAATGCTATCTCAATTTGATCATTCTTAGTTACCTGCATCACTTCAAAGATCTTCTTGACCTCATCAATGATGTTTTGGGGATCCTCACCAATCTGTGATCCTAAGAAATCTAACGAATTAATCCTAACAAAATCTCACACTTTAGCTGTAGTTGACCCAACATTAGCATTTGCCTAAATAGGAGCCTGCTGATTATTCTGGTTGGCCACACTCTCAGCCAATATTTGAATGGCATTTCTGAACTTTGCATTCGAAACTTCTTGATTTGGGACTAGAGGAGCTACATTTGCATTCCTCGCATTCACATTCCTGGCGTTAGCTCTACGAGGAGGCATGATCTGAAAAGTAGAACATCGAGTTAGAACGGAATTAGATCATACCTTACACATGATAAAAGTAACAAAAAATGAAGATTTTTCCTAAACCACCTTGTAGCCTCCCTCTCATAAGATGTGGTGCGCACTATGCACCCATAAAAATGACTCTACCTAGTGCGGATTTTTAGACATCCTAGGAAACTTATACCTAGTGCTCGGATACCAACTTTGTCATGCCCTGAGCTACCCCCGAGATGTAGACATGGGACCTAGGATCACAAGTGACCCCAAGCTAACCCTGCTGGCATGACATGAGCATACTAAGAATAATAATAACTGATGTGGAAGCTAATGATAAAGTAAATCTGAAATGATGGGGAATACCCATGTACTAAAACTAAATATATCAAATCTGAGAGTTGAATAAAAAGGAAACATCAAACTCAAATACTAAGTTGAATCAAACTATGTCTGAAAATAGCCTCTAACTGACTAGAAGTGCTGGGACATGCCCCCAGCTAAATCTTGCAAAACTGAAACTACACGACTGAAAATTGAAAGATAACATTACTATTGTCTTCGAAGAATGAGGACTCACCATTGATGCTACTGAACTGGAGATCGAGAACCGATATAAACGTGATCTGGAAGCTTAGTACCGAACCTATATCACGAGAAAATGTAGCGCAGAGTATGCGTCAGTACTTGAAAGGTACTAAGCATGCAGGATAAAGTAAAGCTGAAAGAAATATATAATTGAACAAGCAATAAAGTAATGATATAATCTGAGCATCATAGAAATACTAAGTACTGAACTAAACTGAATGCAATGACCAAGTTTATAACATGCTGAGACTGAATACAGACTGTACTGATAACATGGTCAATGCAATATGATATGACTGAACTGTGGGAGCTACTAATAACCGACATAAAACCACATAAGCTAAATGTGGAGTCCGATGTATACGCCTCATCAAGAGGACCCAATATACATGCTGGCGTGATCACTGAAATGTAATGCCCAACATAGGGTACTTATCCAAAGTGGCACATAGTTATGGGAGTTGAGGGTGATTGACCCTAGTCCACTCGGTATTAAGCTTCTCCCAATTGATGAAGTAATTAACATATTATGACTGAATTTATGTAATACTGGATAGCTCAAAATACTGACATGCAAACTAAGAATGCACACAAATATATTGATAACGACACATTCAAGAATGAGGCATGTATATCTGAAGTATTGAAATATCTGACCTAGCATGTGTAACTCAAAAACTAAAGAACTATATAGCTAGGGTTCTGAAATTTATGCTAGAAACCAAGTAATAACATGATAATCTGATTTGGAACATTTAAATAACTAATTCATGATAATCTGCTAAAGTTCTAGAAACCCTAGGTCTAGTTAATACTAGGCAATCAAGTATCTCACAAAATTCTAGGGACCTAATGGGTGAAAGGAACCCACTAGTGAAATCCCACATACCTGGTGACGAATTCCTCTGAGAAATATTTTGATTTTTGGGCTGCAACTGAAGGGATCTTGCTGGGTTCTTGAACTAGGGTTCTTGACTTATTTCTCCTCTTAGCGTTCTAATTTTCAAAGTTCTAAAGAATGATTTAACTTAGGTAATTACTAGTTATGTTTCTAGGCTAAAACTAACCAAAACCACGTAGTTTAGGGGTCCAACGAAATAGGAAAAGACCAAAAGACCCCTGACTTAAAAGTTGTCGGGGTAACCGACGGATGAGACTGATGGACCGTCGATTGATTGATGGTCCGTTCTTGTCAACTATCAGTTGGGACTGATAGCTGAATTTTAGGGCGTCAATCCACGAACACGGACCACGGTCATTAACCTGATCTACGGACCGTCGGTCCGGCCGTGGATCAACACTTGGCCGAATTTTTTTCTGAGGGTTCTGGGGAGAGGCTACTGGTTTCCTGGGGTCTGATCCACGGATCAAGACCACAGACTGTGGCCTGGCCTACGGACAGTAGGTCAGGCAGTGGGTCGACTCTTAGGGGAAATTCTGGGGGGTTTCTAAGGTGGGGGTCGCAGTTGCGAACCACAGACCACCAGCACGGGCCATGGGTCACCCTACGGTCCGTGGGTGGTAACCGTGGGTTGCACCTGCAACTTCTGGAAATCTACTCTAAAGTGTGTTTCTGGATACAGGGTGTTACAATCTCAATCCAAGGCAGAAGTGAACATTGCCTAATGAAACTGTCCCAAATCCCAAAATGAATGTTAAGGAAATGAGAACTATGTCGTGCCATGACGTCAAATAAGGCTCTTATTGGGAGGCAACCCAAGTTTTTACTTTTTTTATTAATTCTTTGAATAATGTGTGTTGTGAGTGCAGGTTGAGAAGAAGTTAAAAGGTTGAAGAAGTGAACATTATGCGAGGCCCTAACAAAAATTACGATCCCTTGAATGAGTTGTGCAGACTCATTCTTGTTCGCTTTCGAGCTTGAACATGTGGAAACTTGTATTGTCTATTTAGGCGATCTGAGCTCCAAATGGTGATTGATATATCCAAGATTTGGACTCATTTAGGGATTTATTTGTATAGATTTAGTTTCCTCAAATGCTTATTTTGTGCCAATAACTGATGTTAAATCCTTAATTTTTAGGAATAAAGACTGAGGAAAAAAGATGGGACACTAACAAGCAAAAAGGAAGAAAACGAGATGAAAGGATGAAGAAAGGCAAGCATGGTGATCGCCAAGTTCACTTGGCAAATTGTCGAATGGCTATCTGACTCCCTAAAGTTCTAGTGTGCCAAGCCCTAAGGGAAGAAACCAAGTCAGCAATGCAAATGAGCAGTCGACGGATCACCGAGTAGTTTCGCGATGAAGTGAAAGATCGCCCAAAGTTACAGACCTTGAGGATGCTGAATGCCAAGGCAGAAGGACAATGTAAGAGGCCAAAGGGTGGCTCGCTGAGTGGTTCAGCGAGCCCGACTTACTTCACCGAATGAGCTTTTGTAGCTTATTTTCGGCGACTATAAATACATTTTTGAACATTTAGTTTAGTATCTTTTATCTATCTTCAGACATTATTTTGAAGTTTTGAGCACCTGGAGACAGTTTTCTCTAGTTTTCCTTTGCTTTGAAGGATTGAAGAAATTCACTTTTGAGAAATTGGAAGTGGGTATTTGAGAATCTTCAAATTGGAGCATTGTAAGGAAAAAATCACTCTTACCTAGTTGATGGATAATCAATTTGGTAATGTTTTTTACGTTTTTATGATGTCTATCTAAAACCCCAATTCTTGCGGTGTGATTATGGGCTGATTTAGCTTATGTGTATTGCTAATTGTTAGTTTAAATGCTATTTAAAAGTGAGTTTCATAATTAATTGTGGTTTAATTTAAGAAATGTAGCTGCAAATTTAGCTCTAGCTTTGTGTTCTTGGCTTGATCGAGAGAGAGGTTTTAGAACTAAGGTTTTTGATTGATGGTTTGTGGGTATTCGATTGACCTGGGTTCAACTCGAGAGAGTGAATCGTAAAATCAATCCCACACATTCAGCTCAAGAGAGTGAATGGATTAAGGTATGGGCTGAACTTATTTTGCATGCTTGTTAATGTTCGAGATAAATCACCTGATTCGGGGTAAATTGTTTGAGAGACAATTTACCTCCGCTACAGCATAGCCTACTCACTAATATCTAGCTATTTTCTAATAGTTGCAATTAGCTATATGTCTACATTAGCCTATAATCGATCACATCCCAAGAACCCGTCTCATTATTGTTAATTCGTATTGTTGTGATTGATGTTCGTAGTTGATAATCAAAACAAAAACCCCTATTTGACATTCATGTCACCCCTTGATTTGAATGATTTCTGTGCTCGATAATTTTATTCCTATGACTGATTTGACCACATTTATATTTCCCAATTGAATCTTAAACACGTACCGCTCCCTGTGGGATTTGACCCCAACTAATTTAGTTGGGTTTTATACTAATTAATGATCATTGACACTTAGAATTGGATGAAGTGTCTTTGAAACGTTATTAATTAGAATGGTGCCGCTACCGGGGAGTGGTGTTGTTTTGAGATTCTTTTGGTGAAGTTGAATTGTGTTCATTTTAGTCATAGTTGAATCTACTTACTTTTAGTTTTGGTTTTTCTGTTGCTGTTGAAAATAGAGGAAATGAGTGTCAGTGGAAGCAATGGTAGCCACCAAGATGACATCGGCAATCTCAATGATATCAATGAACCGAATGTCAATTACCCAAATCTAGTGGGTGGAGTTGGTGCCATTCGCTTGCCTCCAACTGAAGGGAACGTTGTGTTCCACATTACAAGCACCATGTTGCAGCTCTTACAATTGAAGGGCTTGTTTGGTTGCCAATATATTCTATCACTTTGTGGGAAGAGATTGTCACCGCATTCCATGTGTGAGTTTTCCCTCCTTCAAAGATGATGACACTTTGGGACAATATCCAAAGCTTCAAGTGTTCGGAGGGTGAGCCAATCCATGAGACTTGGCTAAGATTTAAGAAGTTGGTTCTGCAATGCTCAACTCATTGATTTCCCTGATAATGTCTTGCTACAGTACTTTTACAGAAGCCTTGATTCGGTGAACAAGGTAGAGGCTGATCAAGTTTCTCCGGGAGGTTTAATGCAACATCCTTATGTGATAGCAACCCAAGTCCTTGATGGCATGACCAAGATAAACCAGGCATGGTACACAAGTATGTGGAAGAGTTCTTGGGGTGTAACCTCAATAAAAGTTGAGATAAATAGTTGGGTACATGATCTCGGTAAGAAATTTACAAGAAAATAGTGACTAGGCTAAGCTTTAGATGGAAATAAGTTCCCTCTTGGGCAACTTACCCCGTTTCAAATACGTTCTTCTCAAACACCCATTTGACGCATGAAGACCAGTCTACGCCTTACCCCACTCACTCTCTCGAGCTGAGTGTTAGGATATGGGACTAGGGCTCAACCTCTCGGGCTGAACCTCATGTCGACCCACTCCTTAGGCCATCAGTCTAGTGGTCTTGGTTTCGCGACATCCCTCTCGGGCAAGCCGAAAATACATGGGTGGCTTTGTATTTGCAAATACAAACCCGTTAAATTAAATCACAACCACTAGGTGAAATCACCATTAAAATACATCTAACCTATCAGCAAGCACGACCCAACAATAATATCAACACATATTTGCTAAATCACACCCCAAGAATGGGGGGTTTTTAGCAACACATCCAGAAATAACAAAATACATCAAAAATGATAGTGAAATCAAATGGGTATAAGAAATTAAACCTTGATTTAAGCAAAGGAAGAAGAATAGAGAAGACCCACTTCCATCTTGGGGAAGAACTCCTTTCTTCAAGTTTCCAAAACCCTCTCCAAACTTGAGAGTAGAAAGTACTAAAATTATATTGTCTTAATAATACTCTAAAAACTGATACTATGCTATAACTCTCAACGAGTATTTATAGTTTTCAAAAATCTATACTACGGCGAATTGTTCGGCGACATTAGTTGGAATCGCCGATCAACTCGGCGATTCTCCCTTTAGTATAGTTCATCGCCATCTTGCACCATCCTTCGGCATCGTCGTGCTCTGGGTCATTGGACGACATAGTACTTCTTAGCGAAACTCCTCGGCGATGCATCGGCTGCTCCCTTTTTCCGCCGACTTGATCCTCTCCTTCAGGGCTCAGCACACTGGAACAAAAGGGGAAGTGAGACCCTTCGGCGATTCGCCAAGTGAACTCGGTGATCCTCAGGCTTTCATTTTCTTGTTCTTTTCAGCCTTTTCGTTCCTTTTAGTGAATTTGTGTCCACGCTTTCCTTCAAAATTCAAATTCCTGAAACTGAAAGGTTTTCATCAGATATTGAGATAAAATGAGGACACAATATCTATTAAAATACAACCCTAAACGAGTCCAATTTGTGGACTCATCAACACCCCCAACTTAAACTTTTGCTTGTCCTCAAGCAAACTCAGGTTCAGTTGCTAAAAAAGAGTGTCTCAAATAGTGCTATACAAGACTCAATCATGAATGTACACAACAAGACTTCAAACTACTTATGCAAAGATTCAACTGTGCACTCAAAGATTCAAGTTGTGACACACCATTATAAAAGATTCTCATGTTCACAATACTTTCTACTAATGTATGGTCAAGCTCAATGAAAGTATCTAAATGCCCTCACATAACGAATGATTCCATATTCACACATAAAGGCTACTCAATTTAAGATCAAGAATCAGATGCAACGGTCACACTAAAAAAAAAAGGAACACAATGCATGTTTTCATCCATTGGTTTGCCATTATTTTCCTATCAACTTTCAGTTTGGCTTACTGAAGATCAAAAAGGTCTTTTCTAGGCTTGTAATGGGGCTGAGTACATAGGTATGGTCATTTAGGTTCAGTAACTTCTTCATCCTCATGAGATTTGGTATTCTCAAAACATCCTTTTCCTTTCCCTTTCACTTTTTCTTCCAACGCTTCTAAGTCATCCTTTCATTCGTTTTCCATGTATTGCTTGGAAACCCAATTCCTTTTGCAATTTTATTCAAAAAAAAATATTCCGGAGGATTTCCATTTTGTTTGGCAATACCATGGGTTAGAGAGACTTTTTCTTGCACTTCTTGACTTCTCCTTTTCCTTTTCACCATACCCCCAACTTAGGCTTAAGTTGGCTATTCACTAAACCCCAACTCAAGAGGATTATAGGTAGTGGGTCAAGCAAGGTCTAGGGTTCATCAAGTTTCTTCCAAATAAGGGTTAGGCTCAAGGGGTGTTAAAAAAGTTTCACACGCTCACAGGTAGGCCACAATAAAGGTATATGTCAAATTTGGCTCACACTCTTTAAAGTTGCCTAAGATCATATCAAGAGGACACCTTTCTAAATCAATCAGACTAACAAGGAAAATTCTGGGTTTATTCATGCTTGGTTCAAAGTAAGCTAATCACACAAGGCATCGATACTCAAGTCAAACAAGACTACACACTTTCGCTAGTGTACAATGGTCATTACAAGAGAATCAATTCAATAAATGGCTAATCACAACAAGATGCAAATAGTTCACATATTGTCTATGCAAGTTCATTTGGTCTCGTCATAGTCGTACATTCATGTTTATTCAATTGAGAGCACTATTCAAGTCATCAATATTGATCGGAACTGAGACTTAAATTTTTGCAAAGGAATAGACACTTTCAGCACACGAGAGGTGGATAAAATTTTTGGAAAATTTTAAAATTTTCCGAAACCAAAAGGAGCCATGAGCTCAAACATCCACAAAAAGCAGTGTAAAAATACAATTAAAAACAGAACAACCCAAATATATACAAAACAGAAATCACAAATAGCACACAAAATGTGTGCCTCACCACACCACACCACAAATAAAAGCAATTTGTCCTCAAATGCAATTAACATAGAATTCAAAAGGCAAAATAAAGAAAGGCAGAGAGGGAGGTAAATAGGGGATCCTGGCTAAGTAGTTGCTCCATCTGTCTGGGCATCAGTGCCCGGAGTGACTTTCAGAGGGATCAACTCCACTGGGTCTAGCAGCAAGTGTCTTTGCCCAGGAAGCTTGCACAACAACATCTATCATGATTTCATCGATATCGGCTATGTCGTCTGCTGCAGCTCCCTTAATCATCTCCTCAATAGCTCCTCCTCTGAGTCAAGGTTGACTATGTGTTTTGCTCTATACCCATGTCCAATGGTGGTTTGAGGCATTATAGACATTCCTGAAGTCTCCTTTGTTCCAAAGATCATGGACACATTGGTGAACTTCAAGTGGTTTACAAAGTTTTATGGGTCATCGTCGTTATCTTCCTCGTAATCACAAATAGAGGAATGATAAGAATTCCATTGATGGTACAGAAGAGAAGAGGCTCCCACCAAAAAAACGTTCTGGTATTGAGATTCTTCATCAAGTTCAAGATCTTGAAGGGTTGCAGTTAACAAAGGAACCAAAGAAAAGAATCAAAATATCACATGATAGTCGAAAAGATAATTGGAACAAGAAGAGTATCTTTTTTGAACGTCCATATTGGAGTCTCTTTTGTTGCGACATAATTTGGATGTTATGCATATTGAGAAAAATATATGTGATAATATTTTGGGGACAATTATGAATGTCAAAGGAAAGACCAAGGACACTATTAATACTCGACAAGATTTGAAAGAAATGAATATAAGGCCGGAGTTGCACCCTATCCTGAAAGATGAAAAATATGAAGTTCCAACTATATGTTACACCTTATCTCCACAAGAAAAGCACAATTTCTACCTGTTTTTGAAGAATTTAAAGGTTCCAGATGGATTTTCATCTAATATTTCTCAGTGTGTTAACTTGAAAGATCACAAAATTTCTGGTTTAAAGAGTCATGATTGCCATGTTCTTCTCCAACATTTACTCCCTCTTGCACTACGTGGTATGTTGTCCAAAGAAGTGTGTGAACCACTAATTGAATTGTCTTTATTTTTTAATATGATTGGAGCTAAGTTATTAAGGATTGATGACTTGGAGCAGGTTGAGGCTCAAATTCCTATAACTCTTTGCAAGTTAGAAAAGGTATTTCCGCCTTCATTTTTTGATGTCATGGTGCACTTGCCTATTCACTTAGCTAATGAAGCTATGCTTGGTGGACCTGTCCAATATCAATGGATGTATCCCATAGAACGATGGTTATATTTTTTGAAATCTCTCATTGGTAATAGGGCTTGGCTAGAAGGTTGTACTGCAGAGGGTTACATTGCAAATGAATGTATGAATGTATGTTCAAGATATCTGCATAAAATTGACACAAAATTTAATAGGCCAGAACGAAACAATGATGGTGGTCTGAAAAAATCTGATGGAGGATTATCTCTATTTTGTTTATTTGGAAAAACATTGGGGACTCCAAAACAGCGTGATCTTGAAGCAAATGAATTAGAGCAAGCACATATATACATACTGAAGAATTGCGATGAAGTTCTACCATTTCTAGAGTATGATTTTTTTTCTACATATCATACTTCATTGCCTTGTTTCTGTAGGATTATTTTTTTGTATGACATTTGTGGTTCAATTTAAATTTGTAGAAAGTTTGCACAAATTCATGTAGATTCTACTCAACACTTGTCGAATGATGAATGGAACAGACAATTTATTGAATGGTTTCAAGATAAGGTGAGTAATATATACACATTAAATTTGGAAATCTAATATTGAGTTACTCATTTAGAGTTGATCAATTTCATCTTGTTGATAGGTTGCACAATTGTATAAAGAAGATAATAGTCGAATCATGGAAGATCTCCTCACACTTTCATGTGGTCCTACTAAATATGTATTACATTATAATGGTTACATTGTCAATGGATATAGATTCCATGCAGAAGATTATGATAAAAATTTAAGGACTCAAAATTGTGGTGTGGTTGTCGTTGCTGAAATTGATAAACATAGTGACAACATTGATTACTATGGAGTTTTAACCGATGTTCTTCAATTGCAATTCACGGGTAAAAGAGTTGTTTTGTTTGAATGCAAATGGTTTGATGCATATGATAAGACAAAAGGAGTAAAAATAGATGAGTATGGCATTGTAAGTGTAAATTGGGGCCGATTTCTAAAAATAAATGAGCCGTTTGTATTAGCTGATAAAGCCTCTCAAGTATTTTATGCTAATGATAATTCCAATAGAGGTTGGTGTGTAGCGAGAAAGGTACAACCTCGTGATTCCTATGAAATTGTGCAACAAAAGGACAATGAATTTGAAGATTTAGAAAATTCTTCACAAAATAAACAAAAAAGAATGATTGAGGTGAAGTATCTCCTTAAGCTTTAGCATATTCACTATTATACATTTTGATACATGATTTTTGTTAGTACATTATTTTTGTAGTGTCTTAATTTTTTTTGCCAAGTATATGATTTTAGAATGTTTTTTCATTTGTCTTTGTATTTTGGTAGGTTTGATATGAAACCATCCAAGGATGAAAATCAGGTGGCATCTAGGGTGAAAGCTACTACCAAATATGCATATGTGGCACCGGGTGCTATAGGAAAGGGACGAGGAAGAGGGCTTAAACTAAGGGTGTCAAGAACTGATATTCCATTTTCGCCATCTACTGATCAAGTTATGCAGTACAATCAATTTACTGAAACAAGTATGGATTTTTATTTTATTTGTGTTATTAATTTGTAAGAGGAATTTTAATACTAATTTTTTATTGTCGATTTTCTTATACTAGGTGTGGTTGCAAAGGGACGAGGAAAAGGTCTTAGATCTATGCCTAATGCTCAAGGAGTGCGAACAATGAACAAAAACTACTTGAGTGTTGAGAAAGGACATATTCCATCTTTTTCATGTACTGATGAACTTATGCAATACATCAAAATAAATTCATCAAGTATGATTCTACAATTTATTGTGTTTTAGAATTGCATTTAATTTATTGTTAATGTTTATCTGATATGATTTCTTGCACTAGGTGCTCAAGGGAAGTCTCAAGGGCTTAAATCTATGTGCTCAATTGAAGATTCTGAAAATGAGGGGCGATCTTTCAATCAAAATGATCGTTATGTTAGTCAAAGTATGCCAAGACCTTCTGCTGATCAAGGATGGTGAACAATGAATACAAAGTTTTTGGCTTTTGATAAAGAGCATATGCAAGCTGATGTTTCAATTTCTCTTTCTAATGATGATGTTATGGAGTCCACCCCAACATTTGAAACAAGTATGATTTCTTAAATTTTTTTCTTTTTCAGAATTGAATTGAATTTGATTCAAGTACTTTTACTGATACAATTTCTTGAATTAGGTTTCTCTCAAGGATTGCGAACAATGAATAAAAAGTTTTTGGCTTTTGAGAAAGAGCATATGCAAACTGATCTTGCATTTTCTCTTTCTGCTGATGATGCTATGGAGTTTACCCCAACATTTGAAACAAGTATGATTTCTTAAATTTTTTTCTTTTTCAGAATTTAATTTAATTTAATTCAAGTAATTTTACTAATATAATTTCTTGCATTAGGTTTCTCTCAAGGATTGAGAACAACAGATAAAACTTCCTTGGCTCATTGAGAAAGAGAGTTTGCATTCTGATATTCCAATTTCTCCTATTGATCAAGTTAAACAGTCTGCCCAAACAGCTAAAACAAGTGTGCTTTCATTTCTGAAATCTATTTGATCACAAGTTTATCATATGTACAATATTTTCTATCGTTTATAAATTATGTAAATGTAGGTTCATGTGCTACTGGATTGGATAAAAAGGTTCGAGGAAGTAACAAGTGCAAAGAGTTGCATCGCTTGATATTGGAAATAAAGCATTGGGTCGAACCCTTTTTTTCTTTGTCTATTGACTGAGTTCCCCTTTTTTGTTTGCCTTTTCCAATATGTGAGATGTGGGGATGAAGCTCCAAAGCAGGAGCTAGCCTTCAAAGGCGGGCGGAACTTAATAATCGAACAGTTGGAAAAATAGTAATCTATTTTCGAGGAACTTGGGAAAAATAGTTCGTAATCGTAATATATGTCCATTGGGAGTAACATCATGGAAACAAATTAAGGACGAAAAGCTAAATCACATGTGGGCTGTTGTTAAGGTAATTGGATTAAGTAATTCAATTTGTTCTTGGGCTACTCTCTTCTTAATACAATTCTCGCTGCTTAATTAGTGTGCTTCTTCATGTTTCAATTTGATATATTGTAGGATAAATTTGATAGCGATGACATGAATAGTCATCGAGATCATGTTTTGGGATGGATGAAAGAGTTATGGAATAAATGGAAAGGTCAATTGCATGAAAAGTATGTGAAGGGTAAGCCTATCCAAGAGGCTCTTAAGAATATGTCTAAGGGGGCAGAAAAGAAGCAATGGGAGTGATTGGTAAAAGAACATTTCACTTCAAAAGATTTTCAGGTTTGACATATTACCTAATTATGTAATTTGTTTCATACTATGATTTCATTTTGATAATTTATTTATAAGATTTGAATTTAATGTTGTTACTCAAATATAGGCGAGAAGCAATAGAAACAAAATAAATAGATGTCTTAATATTGATGAACCGTTCTTTGACATGTTTACTTTTTTGTAAAGGGCGGAAAAGATGGCAATCCACCAGATTTGGCAACTATCTTTTATGAGACTCGTAAGAAGAATAACACACTTGTTGATTCTGAAACAATCGAGAAGCATTTGCGTTTGGTTAATTGAACATGTTCTTAACATTTGGTTATTATGGGATCTGGAAAAAAAATCTCATCTATACACTCTGTAGGCTCAAATTCAAGAATTGGTGGAGTCTGAACCATCACTTTCTAGCATATAAATTGTTGAGAAATGCTTTGGATCTCAAAGTCGTAGTCATGTATTTGGCTTTGGAGGTGGAGTAAAAGCAAGAGATTTGAAAGGTGGGACTTCCTCAAAAGCTGAATTGTTGGCTGAGCTACGTTTAACTCAAAAGGAAAATCAGTTTTTGAAGGATTGCACGTCTAACTTTCAAAATGAGATGAAAGAACTAAAGCAATTGAAAGAATTTTTTTTAGCGCAACACCCTAATTATCAGCCTTCCATTCAAGAGAATGACTATTCCGATCCTTGATTATACCATGTGAGTAAAAACTTACCTGAAACATCAAATTTTTGTTCTGGTTCTGCGTAGCAAAGCTATTAATTGCTGGTTGTTTTATCTTAAAGTATATTTGCACGTTTGATAAATTCTAGAATGATAAATAGTCTTTAAATTTGGATCACTATTGAATAGTCCTAACGTCATTCTAATGGAGAAAATATTGCGAAGAGCTCTGTCAATATCAGATTCTTCTAATTTCTGCTTCTCCAAAGCTAATGAATCTGCCATATCCTGTGGTTTCTGGTGGCTTTTCCTTCTTCCACACAAGTCTTAAATATTAGATTCTTCTATTTTCTTCTTTTAATAACATTTGTAAAAAGATCCAACAGATAATTTCTGGCGGCTTTTCCTTCTTGAGCATCAAAGGTGAAACGGTGGAGACTATTCTAGTAATCTAAATCTTGAGCAGCAAAGTTCTTGCAACAAGCTGAAGCTTGAAGATGCCCATCTTTGAGCTTCGCACTATCAAAACTATCCCCCTGAAGTCTTTACATAAGCCACTGCATATTTTTCTACCATCGTAGGGTCTTCCCCAGCTGTTTCTTGTGCTCTCCCCCATCTTGGATCCCTTACTATGTTCACATTGGAGCCTAAAATGTCGTTCCCTTTAGTTCACCTGCATTTTTACAAATGTTATTGTAACGACCCAGAAAATGATAGAGTGAAACTAGAGCCTCACATGTGAGTTTAGAGTCGAGAACCTAATGAAATGATTATATTTGAATTTGACCCAAAAAGTTCTTAAAAATGTGCTTCGGAAGTTACCGAAAACTTGTTTAG